>CAUYTI010125391.1:0-16046 GCA_963575145.1 Galago senegalensis
TGCATTGGGTAAATTCCTCTTCTTTTGAGATCTCCAAGCACCTTTCAATTTCCAGACCCATCAGCAAGTGACCTTTCTTACTTACCACAGATCAGGAAAGGTTACTGATGGGTATCTGGATAGTTTTCCAAAGGGCTTGCATTATTGGCTTTATAAAGTCAATCTTAATTCCTTAATGCAGTCTGAACACCTCTGGAAATGCTATTTCCAGCCAAAGCCTTGGTAAAATACCAGTGCCTTCATCATGTCCTATAGAACAAAACAGATTCTTATTGAACTTATGCAAATAACTGTATTGTCAGAAAATAATACTTACTAATGACTTTTAAATTCCAGAGAAATCAAGGAGAGAGAAAAATACATGTTTCAAACTCTGCTCATAAGTACCTACATTGCTTGAAAAGCTACAAATAGCTCAAAAGACAGAGAATTCTTTTCTTGATTTCTGGAAAACAGAACACAGAAAGAACCAGTAGTATTTCAAACAAAAAGCCATAACAAACTAGCCTAGTTTCACATAACTGATTTTTGTTTTGTTTGAAGTTAGGTTAGCAACATTCATAGACATGTTGACTTTTCAATAAAAGTTCTAAAATCTGCTTTTAGCCTGAAGGTATTCAATTTCCAAAGACATCAGGAATTTGAATTCGAGAGAATTTGTCAGCCTCTCTTAATATTTCTTTTTCTTTTTTAGGTGAATTAAAATTATTACTGACAATATATGTTAGAGCAGACCAATATTTTACCATATTGGAACACACACATATATATATATAATCATAATTCATACAAAATTAATCACCATTTTATATTTGACAATGTTTCCTATACATTTTTAATAAATCAAATGAGTTCAATTTGTTTTTTTATGCCTTTCAGTGGTCTTAATATTTCAAAAAGACCAAATTTAGAGTTATGTTTTTTTGTTTTCTGGACTGAGTTTAAACCTGCCAGCCTTAGTGCACGTGGCCAGTGCTGCAACCACTGCACTATGGGCGCCAAGCCCCAAATTTAGACTTTTGATTTTGGAAGGTTTGTCAAGTATCAAAAGGCCTAAAACATTGGTTTAAATAAGATTACATGCCAAAAGATTTAAAGGAAATACATAGTCAACTGGATCACATATAAATTCTTTCACAAATTCTTTTTTTTTTTTTTTCATTTAACCTGCACAGACAATCTATAAACATTCTAAACCTTCTTTAACTTTTGCCCTGCCTTTTAGTTTCTTACACAACCATTCTGTTTCAGGACAAAATTTATCACACAAGATTTTTTCTTTATATCATGCCATTCTTCTTTCTAATTTCCCTTATTCTTAAAAACTTTCCATAAAACAGAATCTCAGTTTACTATGAAGTCACCCATTCACTCGGCCACACTGACAATTAGAAGGTTTAAAAGGCAAGAATCTTATCCTTTGACAAAGACTCAGTTTCTCCAACAATTTAAACAATCAAATGATAACATTTTACAAATGAGAGACATTTTATGAGATATAACACTGATACAGGATTTTCTTACTCAGGGCTGGACAGGGAATCCCCACTTTATTATTATTCGCTGGGCTCTCTTTTTTTCGGATTTCACAACCTGCTTCCAGGACCGGGCAAATGGAGCTCCTTTTGTTAGGTCGTATAGAGAAAACATGAGGTTTGCAGGGGTTTGGGATAAGATCAAGGTAGATAGACAGTGTTAGAGTAAAAAGTAGAAAAGGAAAGCGGAGACTATGATTTGATCAAGGTCAAAATCAGAGAGAGTCCCCTGAAGGAATTGGTCTGTGATACACTCAAAATACTGTTTAGGGTTGAGGGACTGGGGTCTCGACCAGTCCTCATAGAGACACTGGGCAAAACACTAAAATCTGTAGTTTGAACACAAATAAGGTAAGCAGACACCGTGTAGGTTTAACTGGCAAGTTTTACACAGTGTCATTCATATATATATATATATATATATGAGTGAAGGTATCGAAGAAGGAAGAGCAATGGACAGTCCTTAAAATGCGAATAGAAAGGAGAAAGTAAGTTAACAAAAGAAGACTCACACTTAAACACTTTAGACAATACACTGTCCAGGGGGACTCGAACCCATGCTGGCCCTGACCAAGTAGGAGACAGACACACTGTCCAGGGGGACTCGAACCCATGCTGGCTCTGACAAAGTAGGAGGATCTTACCAAGCACTGTGCTTCCTTCCCAGAGCGTCTCATCACCTGCCTCCAGACTGGTCCCTAGAAAACATATGTAGTAGGAGAAGACGTCTCCTCTCCCCCCTTCACAGCTTGGGGCCATGGTGCATCCACCTCCCTGTTCAGCTGTGACCCACAAACACAGATACAGAGACCGACCACAAAAACAACACTAGACAGCTTGTAAGCAGACAAATCTCACCCATCGGTGTCCCTCCAATGTCAGGGGTCTCTCAGAGGAGCTAGAATCCCAGACGAGCCCCCAAATGTTAACCCCCAGACTCAATTCAAGCACCATTCTGAGAGTCCGAACATCGCTACAAAGGCACAGGGAATTTTATTCATTCAAGCTCAGAGCCTGGGCTGCTTTTCTTCTTTAAGAAAAAGCGGGAACAGCCCTTACAGACTATTTAGAAAGTCTCTTTATACCTCTCCCTCTTCCCTCCCATTAGACCATCCCACCCCATCCCCTTACTGGTAGGTAAACCATGTCTGTCCTAAACTGACAGGTACAGGGTGGTCGTGTTCAGGGTTGATTGGCTCAGGGACAAGTCTTCTTTGTCTCAGGTGAGTGAATGTGAAGGAAGGGATAAAGGTCGCAAGTGGGGCCAGTGCAGAGTAGAGTGGCGAGTGCAAAAAGGGGAGGGGGTCACAAGTGGGGCAAGTGCAGAGTAGAGTTGCGAGTGCAAAAAGGGGAGGGGGTCAGGATGTGAGCTGAGTGCACAAGGGGGCTAGTGGGACAAAGGGAAGTGGTCAGGATATGGGCTGTAACACCTAGGTATGATCAGTTCCTTGGTATGCGGTGGCCTATTGTTCTGAATAAACAGAAAAAGGAGGTAGTTTGACTTGTGACTTGAGTTAATTAGTTTGGCTCCTACAACACCCAGACAACCCACAGGCATATGAGGCCATTGAATGCAATAAACTCTAGATCAGGGGTCCTCAAACTTTTTAAACAGGGGGCCAGTTCACTGTCCCTCAGACCGTTGGAGGGCCAGACTGCAGGCCCTGGGATGAGTTGGCTGCTAAGCAGGACAGGCAGCAGTGGCAAAAACACCCAGTGGGCTGGATAAATGTCCTAAGTGGGCTGCATGTGGCCCTCAGGCCATAGTTTGAGGACGCCTGCTCTAGATTCATGGATCAGCCCCACCAAGACCAGCAAAAGAACCACCCAGCTGAATCCAGTTCTAATCACTAACCCACAGAATTGTAAGTTAAATAAACGGTTATTGTTTTTAGCCTCTACATTGTGAAGTGGTTTGTTACATAGCAAAATCTAACTGATACAATATACATCAAGCCGGTTTCTCTGGCATACCTCTGCTCTGTGCTCAAAGCTAAAGGGGAAGAATGAATTATCAGGTTCTCATGTCTTAAAGCTCAGTTCACAGGTTTTAGGGTTTAACTCTCAGATAACAATAATGGGCACCTTCTTGGAGTATTTTCTGTGCTGCACAGTTTTCTTGGAGAAAGGCCAAATATATCTTTAGTGGGAAGAATCAGCAGCAGTATGTATATTATAGCTGTCCCCCTGGGAAGGAATGGATTGTAATAATGACATCAGGAATCATTTCTAGAGTTCTAGATATAGATAGTCTGGACACTTTAATTTGTTTTATCTCATTGAATCATCATAACCATTTTGGGAGGTAGGGACTATTATTGCTCCTGTTTTACAGGCTGACATTCAGAGAAGTTATGTGACTTGCCCAAGCTCATACAGCTAGTAGGACCTGGATTCAAATCCTGATCTGCCTGAACCAATAACCCAACCACATAAGCACAATATTATACAGGTAACTCTGTTGAGACACACCAAACTCACTCTGAGGTCTGCAATTGACAACTTGGTTTTCTTGCTGGGGAGAATCAAGCTGGAACCTGAAGCTGGTGTTTCTATCTGCCAGTGGATGAGCCTGTCCCATTTACTGCAATTTAGCCCCCTGCCTTGTTCTCTCATTTCCTACCTTTGCATCATCTGCAGCTGGCCTAGGTCCTCCCAATTCTGCAGCAATGAAACAGCTGGGTTAACCCTTTCCTTCAGTAGAGGCTCTCAGGGGAGAGTACAAGCCAAGGGCTGCTCCTGGAGAGGCCTGGCAATGCTTTTACTCTTCATTAAAAGTTTATGTGCATTATACACTTCATTATATGCAATTGGGGTGCTTATATGGCACTCCAGTGCATAAATGACTCCCTAGACACATTTGTGAGTTTCCATTGTTATAATATAAAGGCTGGCCAAGTCACAAGGCAGACATGTTTCAAACTATTCAATTATTCCTGGTACAATAGCCAAATCCAGGGGAGGTTGTACTTTACACTCTACAGGATTGCTTGCTGGATAGCACTAGGTATTTCTGTTGTTTAACATCTTTCAGTTTTGAATCTGAGTAGTCAGGGAGATAGGAAAGGGCATGGGTAGAAAATTACTCCCATTTCCAATTTATTGTGAATTGATTTGTACCCTGTTTTACTGTGGACTGTTTTATATGACATACGTCTACATCCTAGAAAGGCTAATAGTCTTATATTGAGAGACCACAGGTATTGTGTGGTAAAGAGATATACATTCGTTCATTCATTCACTCATGTATACATTTTCTTTGGGGGGGGGCAGGGGCTGGGTTTGAACCTGCCACCTCCAGCATGTGGGGCTGGCACCTTACCCTTTTGAGCCACAGGCAGTGCCCTATGCATTCATTTTTTTCTACTTATATTTACCAAGCATTTATTGTGTACCCAGCATAGTGCCAGCATAGTGCTGGATACTAGCTGTATGGAGTTAAATATAAGATACTGTGTTCACCCTCGAAGAACTTACCTTCTAGTGGGGTAATAGGTAAATTTACAATTTCACTCTAGTGTATTAAATGGTATGAGAGACATATGGCTAAGAATACTATGGGAAAACAGATTAAAGAGTGATGCATGAGGAGAAAATGGCTAATGAAAAAACTTCTTAACAGAAAGGCATGTGGCTTCAGAAAAGAGGATGTTCAAGTGGCAGGAATGGAGATAGCCCCCAGGGCAACCTGGGAACTATGTGTTACAGATGGCAGAGATATTGTCAACCTGGTACCCTGCATGGAGGGTGGCTGATCTGTCCATTTTCTTAGGTGTTCAGTGCTGTTGTGTGAGCCAGAAATGAACATGTATGGGGTGTGAACCATTATGCACTCCATGTCTTGCTTGTTACAGTAGTTAGCTCACCTCATTGATATAGTCACAATGTACTGTTAGTTCTCATTATAGCTTGATTCTGCACCCCCATCACCTCTGCCAATATTTTTGGTCCCTGTTATGTCCCTCCCAGACCACTGCAGCATCCTTGTAAACACTTTCCCTCATTCGCCTTCAGTTCCCTTTGCTAAGTGGAAGGCCAACATGTTTTACCAAATATGCTTTGGAATAATAATACTTTAGGCCAGAGGAATAATATTAAAAAAATAGCCTGCCACAGTGGTGGTAGAAAGAAACTTTTCCAGTAGAGCACCCCTGTGATGCTCATACTGTGCAGACAGCCCCCTCCCTGCCTCTGCTCAGGGTAATTCATTAAAAAGCTCATGAAATGGAACCCAGCAAAAGATGCTTAGGTCTTCTCTATTTTAGGGATCCAGAGAGATGTCTTACAGCCTTTGCTGTTGGACACAGGAGGACCAGGTCTGAGAGTATAGACAATCCAGGGAAATCCATCCCTATTACTAGAAGGATGGATTAAGGCACATGGCCCCTGCTTTGGTGAGAGGGTCAAGGTAAGTGATATTTTCACCCCAGCCGAACCACTTACAAGCTATTGAAATCTTGGGCAAGTTACTTGCCCTGCCCTTGAATTCAGTTCTTTCTACCTAAAATGGGAATAAAGAATTTAATTAAATTTGGACATAAAATGAAAAATAAAAATGATAAAAAAAACCTTAGAGAGTTATAAGGATTACATGAGATGATGAAAATAATGCCCTAGGAATAGTATTTGGCAGATAGCAAATTCTCACATACTTTTACTATTTTTTGTTTTTAATGTTATATAGAAAGTAGCTTCGTTTTCATTAATATTATTTTTCTAATTTATTTTTATAAATAATCACTTCCTTATTAATGAAAATTTCTAGTAGTGTGTTTTAAAAGTTACCAAGTAGCCAATGACTTCTATACATAAATTCTTCCTGGCTTGGAAATGTAGCTTCCTCTGTTGCTAATGTATTTAAATATATTTTAAAATATCTTTTAGTTATGGCAAATTCTTCCCCAGAGCTTGGTCCTATTGTTAAATGCAATAGGGTTGTCACTTTCTTTCCACAGTTGAGAAGCAGACGCAGACAGAAATTGGGGGATGGTTTTTAGGAATCTCTCTCTCTCTCTCTCTTTGTATAGACAAGATCTCTTGCTCAGGCTGATCTCAAACTCATGGCCTTAAGTTATCCTCCTGCCTTGGCCTCCCCAAATTCTAGGATTACAGGTGTGAGCCACCACAGTGGGATGAGAAATTCTCTTTAAAGCCACTTTAGTTGAGTCTGTTGCCAGAAAGAATATTGTAGTTTATGAGGATGTTTCAGAGTCAAAACAAAGAGATACATTTTGTGTCAGGTTCTATCAGTGGACTCCTCCCCTTTTATTATTTGCTTTGGAATATCTCAAAAATCTTTATCACCTGCACTTTCTGCTAAAAGTGATTCATTGCTGCTTGTATGTCTCTTAAATCTCTTATCTCACCTTTTCCAATACAAGAGTCAATGAGTAATGGGACAAAACATAAGCTGTAGTCCTCTCTGGGATTTCTGGCTATGGAGGATGGACAACAGACACTGCTTCATGTTTATGTGCCCACTTATTGCAAATTGACAGTAAATAGGTGTTGAGGCACTTTAGTTAAAGACAGGTAACCACCAAACCTTTAAAAGATGAATATAACTAGCTCCAAAGAAAGATTAGTATGGCCCAATCAGCTCTTTGCAGTACAAAGTCTTAGATTAGAGCAGGGTCATCAAACTTTTCCTGTGAAGGGCTAAATAAATACTCTTATTTTAAGCTGTGCAAGCTATAGGATTTTTGCCATAACTACTCATCTCCATTATTGTAGCAAGAAAGTAGCAATAGGCTATACATAAAAAATAGGCATATCTGTGTACTAATAAAACATTATTTATGGGAAAAGATAGTGGGCAGGATTTAGTTAAAGGGCTATAGTTTGCTGACTTCTGGTTTAGAGATTAATGGAAGTCCAGGCTAGACCAAGGAAATGCGCCTTAGGGTCTTGCTTGGACCTTACAGAGTTGAACCAATCTAGGATTCATATTGATTCTAGCTCCATGAAACTGGGACAGACATAATCATCTTTTCATCCGAAGGGGCAAGGTGGGAAGCACTATCATGACCCTTCAGTAAAATTCATGGAGAGATGATGAGATTAAGAATAGAGTCTGTGGATTCCCATTCCTTACAAACTTTAAAGAAATGGAGGGGAGGGGCATTCTGGCTAATCCATGACAATTTATACTTTGGTTTGTCATCAGAAGGGTTCAACTCAAGGTGAGGTAATGGAATTACCATGACCTATTGACCTTGTTATGTCATCAAAAGGAACTGCTCTTGACCAGAAAACTGTGGGTTTCTTTCTAGTGATTCACACATTACCCAGAAGCCTCTAGCTAGTTGCAGTTCTCCATAAAATTCCAATTGTGCCAAAAACAATGTGCTAATGCTACAGTTTGTGTGTGTGTGTGTGTGTGTGTGTGCTATCATTTTGACTGAGTTCTCTACTTATTCCCTTGGGATGAAATCAGATTTGTCAATGGGAAGTGGGAGGTGAGAAGCCCTTTGGCAAGTTTGGCCTAAATGTTGTGGTTATTTGTGTGCATACATTTGCACAAAGGAGGCCCACACTAAAAGTGGAAATGACTAAAATGCATTTGAGGTCTCAAGTCTTTGGATGAAATTCATAATACAAACTTTTGCCCATAGTCACAGTGAGAAGAGGCATCAGCATTTGTTAGACAATGTAATGCCCGAAGTGTCATCTACATTCTGGGGGGTGGGAATAACATGTATTTAGCAGAGGCAGACCTTTATTTAATTAGCTGTGATGTAAAGATTTCTTGTCTTTTGCAGCTACACAGCTTTAAGAGAGTGCCGGGTACCTGAAGGCCAGCTCCTACTGGGACTAATTCCATCCAGACAGCTCCAAGTATGTTCATTAGGCGCTGATTAGGTTTCACACAGGTGGGGAAGGTTAGGGGCACAGATAGAGAGGCGGTGCTGATTGTGTTAAGCATAAAACACCATCTGTTTCCCAAGTAAGAAAAATCTGCATCCACACTTCTGGAGAGCTACCAGCCCCTGGCTGAAGCTAGTGTTCTTTCCTTCTCCAGCTACATGCACAGGTCTCAAAATGGTTTGGTAAAAATGAAGAAAACTATAAAATAATATTTCTGAAAGCTGTTGAAAAGGATGCTAAATTCCTATCTCATTCAGGCTTGCTGATCGGAATGAATGGAAGGGTTTCTTTCCCCCTAATGCTGGCATTGTACTTGATGTGAAAATATAATACTACATTGATTCTCTTTCAGCGTAAGGACCTTTTTCCCCCAAGGCAAGAAGCCTTCCCACATAGTCAGGCTCTTCAAGGCACTTTAATATGGTTTTGTTTGGAACCAAAGAATGCAAATGAGCTGACTTGCAGATCCCCCTTTTCCTTATAGAAAATAAACAGCCTGGAGGGTGTGGGGGAGGACAGGCAGCAGTTGGTGGAGCTGATGAGCACTTGAGTTCACCTGGTAAGGCCTCCTTGCTATGGCCTGAGCAGAAATGTTTCCTAAATTGGAAATCAGTTTTCTAATAAAGAGACTCCATGTACTGCTCTTTGTCAATGACTAATAAAGTTACTTAATCTGGCATTCAAGGCCCTCTACCACCCAACACTCCTCCCCCAACTCATACGTGATCTCAGAGGGATCCAGATTTAGTACCTGGCTGTCGTCCCACTCAGCTGAGCAGTCCCCCTCCCTCACATTTACATACACACTGTCACTTCTGACAGGAATGACCACTTTATCGGCTTCCTTTCATTTTGTACCCATCTGCTTTTCAAAGGGCATTTAAGCTTTCTCCAAATCTGTGTGCCTTCTGAGCACCTCTGGCAATTAGCAGATACCTTCTGGGTTTCTTACTGTGTGTCTCAGTTGTTTTTTCCTTCTACCAATAGATCATTAGCCCCCTGAAGGCAGAGGCTTTTTCTTCTTTCTTCATCTCACCTATACAATTTAGCACAGAGACTGGCAAATAGTAGAAGCTCAGTAAATGTCAGTTCATGTGGTGACTTGTAGACTGACAACCTGTGATAGTGTTGAGGCTCAGAAAACTATATCCATATCCCCAAATGTGGCACTTTGATATGCTGAACTAAAGAAGCAGCCTCAAGGTCTCTCTAACCTTCCCCAACTCTCTTCAATAGTTTGTCTCCCTCAAAGCATAGGATAAGGCTCTTTTCTCAAGTTCCCTTATCTGCCTAGAAACCAGACACCCAGACAGGAACACAATTGCCTTGGATCCTTTCCCTAAAATATTATTAACCAGAGAAGCTTAAAACTCATATCACAGAGGAAGAGACTGAAAATTAAATACCACAGTTAGAGCACAGAAGAACTTCAAACTTTGTCTCAACACATTGTTTGTTCCCCAATCCTATTCAACTTCCAAGGAGAATCATTCACAAGGTAATGTCTACCTCTCTGCTCCATTCATTTCCCCTTGAAAGTCATTTACTCCTACACCCTTATCTGCCCTTCCCCTATGGAAAAGGCTGCATAAGCGTCTGGACCTCACTGGGCTATTGGGTACTCATTCACCTAAGATTCCCCCACACTATGCATATTAAATACTTCTACGTGCCTTTTTTTCCTATTATTCTGCCTATTGTTGGGTCATTTTTCAGCAAAACTTCAAACTTCCCTTGACTTCTACATTAGCATGGATTAATGTTGTTTTCCCTATATTGGGCCTTTGCCTACCATAAAAGAAGAGGAGAAAATAAGATTTGTGTGTATCCACTGTGTGCCATGCATACCACACATACATATGCCTATCTCATTATTCTCTTCAATAACTTTGTGAGGTTTGTTATCCCCATTGTATAGCAAGGAAAACTGAGGTTCAGGGAACAAACATGATTTGCCTAGGTTTATACTTTCAGGAAGTTACTATGCCAAATTTGAGCTCAGGGTGATTTGATGTTGAAGCCAAAGTTTTTCCACTATTATTCTGCCTCTCCAATTCTCCAGTGCCAGGGCCCAGGTGGTGGTCGGGGGGGGGGTGTTGAAGAATCGTAATCTAGAAGGAATAGGTTTAATTTTTCACTAATGAACCACATATGATTCAAAAGCATTTAATATTTACCACATTTGATACATACTATATTTCATGCTGGGGAGTATACAGAGATAAAAAGATGAAGTCTCTGACTTCCTAGGGGTTCACAATCTCACAGAGGAAAAAATAACTGTTAAATCAAATTTTGATAAAAAGCTGGGTCTAATAAAGGACTACATATTTTTGTGTAAAGGAAAAATGGATTCATTCTGACTAATGTTATTGGGGAAGTCATCTTAGACAAGGCATGATTTTAATTAGATTTCAATGGAAGGGTCATATTTATTACAAGTAAATAGGCAGAGAATATTCCATGCTAGGGGAACACTAGAGCAAAGAGGCTGAGGTGGGAGGGTCCTAGATATATGTGTGGATAGGGATTTTCTCTGGAGCCCAGCATGATTGGCTGAGTAGTGTTATGCTTACAAAATCCTGTTTAGAGAGGTGTTATCTTTGTTTCTTCTACCATGGCTAAAGACACAGTCCATCCATAAATGAATGAGGAAGATTCTTGTTTCAGTGATGACAGAATGTGGAATCTTCAACTCATGTGTCCCGTAGACCTCTCCCCTTTTGACTGTATGGATTGTTGTAGGCTCACGATTCCACTGAAACACCATATATCCATGTTCTGTGCCTTCTTGATTGCTGTCTATAATGGTGCCAAAGGATAAAACAATTAGAAGTCATTCAACAGGCAGATTATAATTCCACAGTAAATTTTCTTTAAAGTTGATGGAAAAGCTTCTTTGGAAGAAAATATGTGCCCAGACACTTCAAATCATAGTCATGCTAACCGTGAACAGAAATTCCTGCACAAGTCAACATGAGGGTAATGAAATATGGCTCCTCTAGGATAAGAAGTTCTGATTGCTTTTTAAACTATCTCTTTAGAGGCACTAGAATGTTCTGGAAAGATCAGAGGCTTTGGAATCAGTCAGACAGGTGTTTAAATTCCAGAAATGCAACTTAGTAGCTCTATGATCTTAAAAAGGTTACTTTTCCTTTCTGAGCCTCATTTGCATCTGCAAAATGAGGTTGGTAAGAACCATCTGCTAGGTTGTTGTAAGTATTAAAATAGATAACATATATATGGTACCTGGTTCAGTGCAAGACACGCAGTGAGTGAACCCTCAACATATAATACTACTATTTTGTTTGTATTTAGTCAATTTTTCCTGATTTCAGAAGAATGCCCTTCCCCCCCATTTAACTATAATCCATATAAAAGGTAGCAGTCATGCTTGCTTTGTCTAACACCTAATATATTGCATTGATACTGTGAGTAGTTGGTTAATGTTTGTTGGATGAACAGATGGATACATGGATGGATCAATGGAAAAAACAGCATCTAGCAAAGAGCTTGACACCCAGTTGTTGCTGAATACTTACATGTTAAACTGACATGCAACCTACAAATTGGGTAAGAGACAGGGAAACACAGGCACCAGAAAGTTGAAGAATCTTTAAGACTCATATCAGCCATATTTTCGCCAGCAATATTTGTGAATGGAGAGTTATGAGTTTCCCCTTTCCAACTGTTAGCTTCCTGGTCCACCTACCTATCCCAAATTAAAGTTAAACAAAGTATCAAAGGCTAACTTCTCAATTAAGAGAACTAAAACTAACTAGATATAAGGTTTTCCTTTTCAAAGGCAATTGCTTGCTACTAAGCCCTTAAAATGGAGGTTCTCAACCTGTGGGTCACGACCCCTTGGTAACAATGAAAATACATTGTGGCATTAGGAAGGTTGAGAACCACTGCCTTAGAAGGAGCATCTCCTGGTTGGCTGAGAGGCCAAGGTGTTCAATGGTTACACTAAGCTTGAAATACAACTTTGGTCAGTTCACAAGAAACTTGAAATTTGCTTGTGATCCAACAGAGAGTAAAGGATACACTTATGGTCCAACAAAGAAAAAAAGACAGTGTTTAATTTGCTTAAATGAAAATATAAATCTCTACTTTGGAGGCTGTTTCTTTCCCTTTGGCCCTTTTATAATTTGAAACCAAATCTCTAATAGTTACTTTATGCTCACTGTACTGGCCAAAATTTGTGTGACAGTTTCAGCCTTCCACAAGACCTAGATTTGTATCTTCATTCAACACATATTTATTGAGCACCTTGCTAGGACCTAGGACTCTTCCTCTGGCTCACACAAGTTTGCTGAATCCCAAGAGATCCTCTTTCTGGCTAATGGTATCATGGTTTCTGTGTATTAAATTTGATTCTAATATTTTTAGAGATATTTCCATCTTAATTCATGTCAGAGTGAGCAGCTGCTTCCATGGATGTATTAGAAGGAGGGATATAGAAAATAGGTACCCTAAAATATACCATTCTTCATTCCCAGGTTCAAAATATCCATCCTTAGAATCACCAACAAAGCCAATAGAAAAGGTGGAAACATTTATTTTCTTTGTATAAGACCCCAGTTGATAAAATTACATTTTACTATTCCTAGTGGCATAGCAACCGGTTACTTGTCCTATTGAGCTCAGGAGAAGCTTGGCCTCTGAAGATGTTCTATGAAAGCAAGATGGTTAATGCCATGTGAGTGGAGGGCTAAAAGACAGAATATTTAGTGAGCAACTGTGAGATGAAAGGGAATGGACAAGATCCCTGTAAGGTGGAGCCAAAGACAAACATGATGTACTCCACGATCCTGCCTCCAAGCAAGTGTATGCATGAACCCCTTTTCCAGGCAGGTAAAACGTAGGCTGTGTAACTTAGGCCCAAATTCAATGAAATCCATGTTTTGGGACCACTGCCTGCTATTTTGTTTGATGATTTATTGGTGAATGTTTGCTTGTTGGTTTATTATGTAAGTAGTGTTCTCTTTAGTAAGTATTATACCCTAAACTTCAGTTTAGAGGTCAGGGTATACTTAGTATATAATGAAAACTATGCCAAAGGTCTTCTCAGTTGTTGAAGAACTTCTTCCCCAAAGTTCTAAAGAGATAATTTTCTTTATTCTGAGATTCATCTGGACAAACCCCAAAGCTAAAAATGGGTATGAGTTATCCTTCCTTTATTTACTGACCTGTGCACCTTATCCCATCTTGCTTACCACAGCTCTAAAGCATATAAAGAGGTTAGAGTCTAGGACAATGGGAAGGAAGGAGAGAACTGGAGATAAAGCTAGGAGAAATAGAGATAGAGATAGAGAGAGAGAGAGAGAGATTAAAGGAAGGGGATGAAAAGGCAGAGGAGTAAGAATCAGGTTAATAAGGACAGCCATGAAGTTATACTTCATTATATGCTAGGCGTTGTTAGAGGTCTAGGTGATATAGCAGTAAACAAAACAGAATGGATGTGATGTATGCTGTCATGGAGCTCACAGTCCAGTGGAGGAAGATAGAGAATAATCAAAATAATGAAGCAAAATATGTAGTAAGTCAGTGTCAACTGCAATGGGAAAAAATAAATTAGGCAAAGGGAGTAACAACCATGGGCCAAGGGCTTGCTCTCTTAAATAAGATGGACAAGGAAGGCCTCTCTGAATCATAGCTCCTAAATCATAGCTCTTAACCATGGTGATGTCATGAAATTCAGTGTGGTGGCATGAACTTTTGTGATGTAGGGTGATGAGGCATGGTTTCTTGGAGACGATAATTTCTATGGTGGCAAGTATCTTAAGAGGTCATCTCCACTAACTCCTGTATTTGCATATGGTAGTAAGTGACTTGCACATAAACAAGTGAGGAGCAAAGGGAAGAAAAGACTTGTAATCACATTGTCTTTTTCATCTATTTATGGTTACTAAGACACAAATATTTATCCTCACTCCCTTCACAAATAGAGAACATGGATATTATTTTCTAAGTCAGTTGTTCTCAAGCTTGAATATTCATGAAGATCACCTAGAAAGCTTGTTATAAATAAAGATACCAGGGCCCACTCCCAGAGGATTCTTGTGAAGATGGTTTGTGGATCTCACTTTGACTCTCATCTAGGAACTTGGGCAGAAAAGTAGACCCTTTTATCAGAGTGTTGTCTCGAGTCTTTTCTAAATCTCAATTGCTTACCAATAGTTTTAAGTCACTCCATTTATATAGTGAGTCTTGTCATATTTTATTTAAACAAGTCACCATTCTTTTAATGTATGTTCTCTTAGAATCTATGTTCATTTGGCATATAAGCATTCAGATTAGAAATGCCTAGAACATAGGGACTACAGAAAAGTATTGTGGTGATGAAGCTGAAGAAGAGAATTACAGATGGCAGATGATAGAGTAGCTTTAAGGACAGATCAAGGAATTCAAACTTAAACGTATGGAAAATGGGGAGCTTCTTTAAACTTTTCAAGAGACGGGTGGTGTTATGAGATTTAGTTTTTTCAGAACAATAAGTCAGGCAAGAGTGTGTATGATAAATGATACTGAGCAATTGGTAGCAGTAAGATAATAATATTACTAGGTAATTTTAAGATTGCAGGCGAGAACAGAAATGGGCCCGGGGCTATGACTATAAGAATGAAAATACAGAAGGCTTAGGCAGGAAAGCTGTTGGAGAGGTTAGAACCCATAGAGTTTGATGACTTATTGACTTTGCATGGTAAAAAAGCATAAAGGAATCAAAATGACATCAAACTTTCTAGGCTTGCATCTACCACTGTGTTCTGAGATAGGAACCACTGAAGGAAGAGCAGCTTTGGTGCAAGAGAGAAGGTAACAACTTCTGTTTGGTCCATGGTAAACTTGAAGCATCGGTAAGATAAACATAAAGAGGTGTGCATTCAGGAGAGGGGTTAGGTTTGAGGATCTAGATATGGCAGAATTATTTTATAGCTGATAGTTCATTTACTTAACAAACTTTATTGAGGACTTAGTGTGTTCTAGGCACTCTATCAGATAGTTGGTGTATATCAATAAATAGACAAAATTTTCTGCTTTTCTGGAACTGACATTTTAGCAGGGTGAGATGAGGAGGGAGTTGACAGTAATAAACATGATAAATCATTAAATTATAAGTTAGAACATAATTGCTATAAAAAAATGAGATCAAGAGAATGCATAAGATATGGCAGGAAGAAAGAGATCCAAGTGTAAAGTGCAGAGTGAAAAACAGAGGGCTAAGAGCAAACCCTTTGGGACATTGAAATTAAAAGTTTGGAGAAATAATAGTGATTAATCAACAGAAGAGACACAACGGGGAATAGAAAGACTGAGAGAACCAGAGTGATGGGAGGAAAATGTTTCTATCAAAGAGTGAATATCGGCTCGGCGCCTATAGCTCAACCGGCTAAGGTGCCAGCCACGTACACCTAAGGTGGCAGGTTCAAGTCCCCAGCCCGGACCCGCCAAACAACAATGATGGCTGCAACCAAAAAATAGCCGGGCATTGTGGCAGGTGCCTGTGGTCCCAGCTACTTGGGAGGTGGAGGCAAGAGACTCGCTTGAGCCCAGGAGTTGGAGGTTGCTGTGAGCTGTAATGCCACGGCCCTCTACCCAGGGGGACAGCTTGAGGCTCTGTCTCAAAAAACAAACAAACAA
>CAUYTI010125393.1:0-28890 GCA_963575145.1 Galago senegalensis
GTGCTGTAGGCTTAAAAATCAAAAAACAACTGGGCGGTGCCTGTGGCACAGTGAGTAGAGTGCTAGCACCATATACCGAGGGTGGCGGGTTCGAACCTGGCCCTGGCCAAACTGCAACCAAAAAATAGCTGGGCGTTGTGGCGGGCACCTGTAGTCCCAGCTACTAGGGAGGCTGAGGCAAGAGAATTGCTTAAGCCCAGGAATTGGAGGTTGCTGTGTGTTGTGTTATGCCACAGCACTCTTGATAAATATAGTGAGACTCTTTCTCTACCAAAAAAAAAAATCAAAAAACAACTAACCCCCCCCCAAAACCCAATTGTACTGAAATAAAATGAAGACATACAATTTACAGTAGTATCAAAATACTAAAATATCTAGAAACAAAACAAAAGAATTATTAATTGGTCATAAAATGACTGCTAAAAACCCAAAAACAGTGTTAAGAGTTGTACAGTGAAAACTACAAAACATCATTTAAGGAAATTAAAGATCTAAATAAGTGAAAAGAGCCAGGCACTGTGGCTTCCACCTATAATGCTAGCACTTTGGGAGGCTGAGGGAAGATCAGAGGATTGCTTGAACTCAGGAGTTTGAGACCAGCCTGAGCAAGCCCCTATCTCTGCTAAAAACAGAAAAATTACACAGGGGTGGTGTCGTGGGCCTTCAGTCCCAGCTACTCAGGAGGCTGAGGCAGGAGGGTCCTGTCAGCCTAGGAGTTTGAGGTAGGTTGCAGTGAGCTATGTACTCTAGCCCAGGCAGCAGAACAAGACTCTGTCTTCAGAAAAAAAGAGAGAGAAAGAAAGGAAGGAAAGAGAAAAGGAGAAGGGAGGGGGAGAGGAGGGAAGAAGAAAAAAGAAAAAGAAGGAAGTGAAAGAACATTCTGGGCTGGGGCCTGTGGCTCAGTGGTTAGGGCACCAGCCCCATATACCAAGGGTGGCGGGTTTGAACCTGGCCCCGGCCAAACTGCAACAAAAAAATAGCCAGGCATTGTGGTGCGCACCTGTAGTCCCAGGTATTTGGGAGGCTGAGGCAAGAGAATTGCCTAAGGCCAGGAGTTGGAGGTTGCTGTGAGCTGTGATGCCACAGCACTCTACCAAGGACAATAAAGTGAGACTCTGTTTGTCTAAAAAAAAAAATTCTGTTTGTGGATAAGAGTTAATATTGTTAATTAATTAAGATGGTAGTACTTCCTAAATTGATCTGTTTATTAAGTACAGTCTTATCAGAATCCCAGCTGGATATTTGCAGAAATTCATGAGATAATTCTAAAATTCAAAGAAAATGCAAGGGACCCAGAATGCCCACAGTAACTTGAAAAAATAGGAAAAAAGTTGGAGTACTTAAACCTCTTTTTTAAATTTTACTTAATTAATTTATTTAGAGACAGAGTCTTGCTTTATCACCCTTGGTAGAGCGCTGTGGCATCACAGCTCACAGCAACCTCCAACTCCTGGGCTTAGGCGATTCTCTTGCCTCAGCCTCCTGAGTAGCTGGGACTATAGGTGCCTGCCACAATGCTTGGCTATATTTTTGTTGCAGTTTGGCCGGGGCCAGTTTCGAATCCACCACCCTCGGTATATGGGGCTGGCGCACTACCCACTGAGCCACAGGTACTGCCCAAAGCTCTTGATTTTAAAATGTAACACAAGGCATATAGTAATCAAGACTGATATGAGGAAAGACCATAGGTCACTGAATAGAATTGAGTCTTAAGAAATAAATCTTAGTGGCTGGGCATGGGGGCTGATGCCTATAACCCTAGCACTCTGGGAGGCTGAGGTGGATGGATTGCCTGAGCTCAGGAGTTCGAGACCAGCCGGAGCCAGAGTGAGACCCTGTCTCTTCTAAAAATAGAAAAGTTAGCTGGTTAGTTGTGGCAGCCTGGCTCCTTAGGAGGCTGAGACAAGAGGATTGCTTAAGCCCAAGAGTTTAAGGTTGCTGTGAGCTATGATACCATGACATTCTACCCAGGGTGAAAGACTGAGACTCTGTGTCAAAAAAAAAAAAAAAAAGAAATCCTACATTTATGTGGCCAAGTTTATAGGAGGTGGGAGAAACTGTTTTATAAGCTTTGATTGACAGAACACATCTGTTCCTCCTTTGTTGCTCTCAGACTTTGGGCATGGAGTGTTACCTGCCTTTAACGTTTTCCTTCTGTCCTGTCATTGCAGCGCTGATGGGGAAGTGAAGCACTGTGTGATCTACAGCACTGCTCGGGGCTATGGCTTTGCAGAGCCCTACAACCTGTACAGCTCGCTTAAAGAGCTGGTGCTCCATTACCAGCAGACATCCCTGGTTCAGCACAACGACTCCCTGAACGTCAGGCTTACCTACCCTGTCTATGCACAGATGCCCTCACTCTGCAGATAAAGAGGAAGTGGGAAGAGGTGGCTCTCTAGCCTTTTATCCTACAGTTTTTATTAGACTACGATGAGGGCATTCTTCCTACGTAGACTGCTTGTTTTGCACAAGAAGTGATTCTGTGAATGTGAAGTGGAGAGGCCACATAGCCACTGGCCTACATGGGGGCATTAGGGGCCTGGGGTTCTTTGGGACTCAGCTGTGTTGCTGCACTGACTTACTAAGCTGGAAGGAGATGTTGTTTTTTGGAAAGTCTATTCCATTGGGGTTTTTGTTTTGTTTAGCCAGGCACCCTCAACAGAACATACTAGGTTTGGTGGGGGCTGGGGTGGGAGCTATATTGGGAAGCCTTTGAAGAGGACATGTCCTCTTTTGTCCTTTGATGCTGAGAACACAATGGGGGCATGGCTCTGCTAGGAGTTCTGTTTTGCCATGGCAGTCTCTCTTCCTCCTCATCACCCCCCCCAAAAGAGGCTGTTTAGGTTCTGTAGTAGAAGGGGAATTGGTGGGTGAAAAAGACAACCAAAGGAAATGGGGAGGCTTGGGATTTCATTTAAAGAATCTAAGGCAAGGTGGGAAAAAAACTTCAGGTGAAGGTACTTTATTTCACTAACATAATTTAGGCTTCAGCATCTCACTTCTTCCCTTTGAAGAAGCATTAGGTTTAGAAACCAACAAAACAATGTTTGTTGCCAGACCAAGGTCTGATGGGAGAAGACGGCACTAGTCGCTGAATGTACACTTCTGTACCAAAACTTGAAAATAAAAACAAAACTAGAGTTTGTAAGTTTTAGTAAACACTAAAATTGGTCAGTGTAAGCCCTTCTGTCTGTCCTTGTTTCTCAGAGATGAGGAATAGCATTCTTTTTGTGGGGATGGTGAGCTTTGAATCATAAATTGAAGTTGGTGCTTGTATGGTGTTTCTGTAGCCTCAAGAATGATATGTTGTTTCAAACCTTTGTAACTTGTTTGTATGAGTAAAGAAAAGGTGCAATCCAGTGCTTTTAGATGGCTTGATATACCAAATAATGAGCTAGAACAACATTCTTAATTTGTGCTTCCCCAAGTTTAAAGGCCCTGCAGAAACAGTAAACAGGGTTTAATTTCCTTTCATCTCCCCTTCGTTTTCTGGATAGGGTTTAGGGAGCCATAGGTGGCTAAGGAGGGGAGCCAGACTGCGGTCAGGGACCTCAGTAAATCGTAGACCCCGGTGTCCAGGGTGAGGGTTGTACTACATAATACATATGCTTCCACACAGTGGTTTCTGGAGCTTCTACAGGGAGAAAGAAGAGTTAGACTGTTAGCAGAAGCCATCTGCAAGCTTTTCTCTTTGCCTTTTTTTGTGATCCTGGCGTTAAAGCAATGTGCACAGTCTGCCCTCATGCTCCAGTGGCATTGGTTTTAGGCCAGGAATCTTCTGCTCCATGTGGCTTAAGCCTTCCAGCTGAGTGAAGCTAGCCAAATGGAATGGGGGGGGGCATCTACTCCTGCCTCCATTATGTCCCACACCCATCAGTCAACACTCATTTGACAAAGTCCAGCTGCCTCTGAGCCAATCCTGGGACCATAATAGGCTCAGAGTGAGTCAGCTCTTTGAGCCCAAAGCTATGCAGTCAGACGTCCTGACTGAGCTAGAGAAGCCAGTGCCTGGGTCTTGGTTCATATGGCTAACAGCTAGGAAAGCTCTAGTTTTAGAGATGGAAGAAAAATATTACTTTCCCTGATCACTTAACCTGGGTGATGTTCTAAAATACAGACCATGATGTAGACATAGACAAAAAAATTTGGGAAAACCTCCAGTTACTAGTCATAAGGATAGGAAGGAGAGTGGTTATTTTTGGCGTTTCCTTGGCTTTGTTGCAGTTTCAAGATTGGGTGAAATACAGACAAATGAAATCCCCCCTCCCCAAAGTCATGGTTTTGACTTACGTCCTTGGCTAATAGCCAGCTCATCTCTTTCCCAAACTGCCAGTGATCTTACTGAAAGTTTTCCTGGATAATGGCAGGCTGATTGCTGCTAGGCACACCTGGACACCTGGATGCTTTCCACTTGGTGTTGAACCTCCTTAAGCAGGTGGTCAAGATTAGGTGCAAGGAATCTCTTCTGTTTGGTACTAAAATTTTCATGTGTTTTGAATATCTGTTTTAAAATAAACCAGTTGGGTAGATGGATACATGCTTGGATTGTTGAACAATGTGCCTCCTCCCATTGGGGCAGACATGGAGGGTGTGCGGGGACAGAGCAAGCACCAGTTATCTACACTTGGGCTGGCTTATGGAGAAGGACTGCTTTTTTTTCAGTGTTATGTTCCTTCACTTTAATTTCTTTTGTTTTTCATTCTTGAATTCGTTGCTTTGTGGGATCCCAGACTGGGTATCACTAGAGAAGTTGGAAAGTATCTTTTATGCAATTGCCATATGACCTGCTTGATCCTGAGTCAATGGAGATGGCATAGGGACCAGTCCGCTAACCACCATGCCTGGTGTGCATGCCGGGTTTGTAGGCTTCTCCTTTACTTCATGGTTTGGGAACAGGTTGTGGCCTCCTTCATGAGTCTAGCTCTGTGTCCTGTCCCATCATCTGAGCCCTGGGACTGTCTCTCTTGGCATCTTAACTGCAGTCTTACAGAGAAAGAGGGTAAAGAGATAGACCAAGACCAGAGGGTCCCCTCCTCTCCTGGCTAGAGAAGCTAGCCAGCAACATAAAAGCAGCTTGGGGACGTCTAGACACGGGTCTATGCTCATCTTTTCCAGGTAGAGCTTTCATCACGGAACAATGCTCTGTCTCCACCTGGCTATAGATGTCAAACCTTGGTGGTGGTTCAGGCCTGGATAGACTACCTATGTCCCTACCACTGATCTGGCCAACACTTCACCCCTCCCTCTCCAACCTTGAAGGGATCTCCTATCTTGGACCTATGCTCAGAAGAAGCTTTGAGAGCCAGTGTGGTATCTTCCATGAGTCTCTTCTTCTTGCTGCAAGAAACCAGCCCATGTATTCTCTTGATCCAAGAGTTGCATATGGGCAATTCCTAGTTTCTAAGGGCGTCCCTGTTGCTAATTAAGACCCTAGAGTAGGCCTCTGTGAGGCTTCAGTGGCCTCAGAAACCAGAGGGTCCACGTGGATCTCTGCTGCCAGCTGCTCAGCTTTGCTTTAGCTCTAGCCACTTTGTGACACCTTGTTTCCTTACAAATTCCAGCATGTGACTTTGGTGCCCTGTTGTTACTTGTGAAAAACCTATTCTGTTGTCTTTGATGTAGTCAAAAGAATTCGTGTAGTTTACGTAAAAATATCTGATTCACAAGGAAGCCAACTGTATGTCTTGTGTTGGGGCAGTTCATAATGTAGTTCCTAGGCCACTTTTGCAAATTGTTCTTGTCACCAGATGTGTTCGGATATTGCTGTGCAGTTGTGGGGGAGGGAGGGGGGAAGATGAGGGAGATACTTTTTGGTCTTTTTGTTTTTAACCTTCCCCAAGGGGGGATAGTCTGGCCAACTTGCTCCAGTAATGCAATAAAGACATTGCAATAAAGCAGCTTTCTGTCTTCATGCTATGGAGGGGTGGGCTGGGGCAAAATCGGGGGTCAAGAGAGAAAGGGACTGGGGTGTTGAAAAGTCCTCAACTTCCAAATCTTCTCTGTAAGCACTGAAAGACCAGTCCAGGGGGAAGGAGGACCTGGGACCACTGGAGGCTCTCTCACAGAATGAACTCTGACAGGCACGACACCAGAGAGTCCTGTCTACCCAACACAGGGCACAGAGAGACTCAGATACTGACTCGGAGAAAATTAAATCTGAGAACCATTTCCTCCCCCACCCTACTACTTCCTCCTAACTAATAAGCCCTGTGTATTTCTTCTCTTCACATATGTCTCCCCAGAATTGTTTCCACATTCTGTCTTAGGTAAGGGGAAATGGACTTAGAGTTTGTGTTATTGTTGCTTCAGACCCTTGTCCCTGCCAAGACACTCTGCTGAGGTTCCTGTGTGCTGGGAACATAATCAGCAAACTTGACAACGAACTGCAGCTCTCAGACAGAAGTGCTGAATTACAGATAAGCAGATCGAGTGGGGGGTCTATGGCCTATGTTCTTCCTCCTCACTGCACTTCGGCTACACGGCACCCCCAGGGCTAATGTTAAGACCTACAGATAGATGATTTCTAATCCCAAGAGTTGTTCCCACTTCTGTGTTCAGGATGCTTTCATTTCTGTCTCCTGGCCAGGCCTTTCTTCTGAACTCTGCCTGCCAGCTGGGTGTCCCACAGCCACAGGCACTTCAGACTTGTTTACTGCACGGAGAAAACACGGTTGACTGAATTCCTTTATCTTCCTACCATCACATCTACAGAGTTGTCTGTATCTATGTAACTGTTCTCCTTAACTTGTTAAATTTACAAAATTTAACCAAATCGAGCCCTCCATATGTACTTTGGGATCTATTTTCTCTCATCTAATTGCACAATTGTTCCCTCTGAACTGGATCCTCCCCACTAACATTTAAACATGGTTGTCTCTCATTCTACTTCTGCAGTACCTGCCCTTTCCTTGTCTCTTTTCTTCGAAGCCAAGCCTTTTGACAGAGCTGCCTTAATGTCTTCATTTCCTCACCTCCTTGCATCTCAAGACTGGTCCCACCACTATTTGAAATTGTTGTCCTTGATGTCTTCAGTAACCATCACTGTTGACTGCTTCTCCATGGAAAGCTCTTTCATTGACTGTTACAGTTCAGCCATCCAGTTTTCTTCTGACATCTCTAACTTTTTAAGTCTCCTGGACTCCTCTACCTGCCTTCTTTTGCTGTTTACCCATCCATGAATCCACTCACCATCTTCCAGGCCAATTCCAGAATGGATTCTCTTGCCCAGACCCACTGGAAGACACTGCACGTTCAGCGTACTAAAAACACTGAATGCAGGGTCACCACTTAGCCCTGGTTCTCTCCCACTATTTCTTATTTGAGTGAATGGACATAAAATTCATCTGGTTATGTCAGTCAGAAATATAGATGGAGTTGTCATCTTTGATAATCCTCTGCTTCCTATCTACCTTAAGTTCTTCACCAACTTTTACCTTCTAAGTATAAATTAGCACATAACTTCAAGATCATCTTTAATCTTAATACTGGAAGGGCTGGCTCCTTTTCCACTCTTGTCACCCTTAAATCCATTCTCACATCAACTGTTCCTCTTCTCAAAATACAAATCTGAACCTATACTACAAAAACTTTTAATTGCTTATTAAGGCAAATTCTTTTTTTTTTTTTTTCCTCAAGCTATTGCCCTGGGTAGAGTGCAATGGTATAGCTCCACAGCAACCTCCAACTCCTAGGCTCAAGTGATCCTCTTGCCTTCGTTTTTCTAGACGGGGTCTTGCTTTTGCTCAAGCTGGTCTCGAACTCTTATGCTCAAGCAATCCACCTGCTTTGGCCTCCTAGAGTGCTAGTATTACAGGAATGAGCCACCATGCCCGGCCTAGGCTGAATTCTTAAAATAGTCTGACTTTTCCTGGATTTAGGATCTCATCCCTTCACCTTTTTTCCTTTCACTGGCCCCATCCCCTTGGCTACTGCCAGTATCTGTGGCCTTCTTCTTTTCTCATTCTGTTCACGTTCCCTGGATAAACCTCATTTCCTATGGTTTTATTTACTTTATTATTTTTTTTAAATTGAGACAAGAGTCTCACTTTGTCACCCTGGGTAGAGTTCCATGGCATCACAGCTCACAGCAACCTAAAACTCTTGGGCTTAAGCAATTCTCTTGCCTCAGCCTCCCAAGTAGCTGGGACTATAGGCGCCCGCCACAAAGCCTGGGCTATTTTTTGGTTGCAGTTTTCATTGTTGTTCAGCAGGCCCACTGGGCTCAAACCCACCAGCCTCTGTGTATGTGGCTGGTGCCCGACTCACCGAGCTACAGGCACTGCGCCTATTTACTTTATTTTCATGATGGCTCCCAAATCTACATATCCAGCTTCCCACCCTTTATTTACCTCCTCTGTTCTCTCCTGACCAGGGTGATCACCTCACTGTTGCCTTTCTACTTACATCATTCTCTCTGGTGTAGTGCTCTCCATTCTGACCTTCCTACATTGCAGCCAAAGTGATTTTTCTAAAACATAAATCTGATACTATCACTTCCCTAAAGTTACCTTCCACAGACTCCTCACTCCCCTCAGGATAATCAGCAGTTTCTCTAGAGGGGGCACCACTGCTGACAAGAGGCAGTTGCCCTAATAAGTAGAGGATGCTTAAGCATCTCTGTGCTCACTCCTCCCATCCTCATTTCCAAACCACTCCCTCACAGGATGGCAGTTCCCATGAAAAGATGCAAGCTCCATTTCTCCCCACTCCCTTCACTTAACCACTGATGCTTCTGGCCAGATCCTGACATACTCATGTTATACATGGGCACTTATGCTGTCCCCCTGCCATCCTCCTTCAGTCTTCCAGACAGCCATCAACTGTGACCATCACCCCAGTGCCCAGGGTCTGCTGTCAATTAACAAAGGAAAACGTGAAATCTAGAAGATGGGACATCTGAGGGGCTAAGTATCCCTGCAGGTAGGTTCTGCCACTGTGGGTAGAGCACGCCCTCTGGTGGCCCCAGCCTCTCTAGTGCAGGCCAAATAGCAGAGTGCATGAAGAACCTAGCCAATGGTCACCAGGCATTGTCCCACCTACAGGCCTGGGCACTTCTTCTTCAGGCCTCTGCATTGGATCGTGTAGCAATGGTGCCTCCTCATGGAGGCACTCCTAGCCTT
This sequence comes from Galago senegalensis, assembly GCA_963575145.1. Taxonomy (NCBI): domain Eukaryota; kingdom Metazoa; phylum Chordata; class Mammalia; order Primates; family Galagidae; genus Galago; species Galago senegalensis. The sequence goes on from CAUYTI010125393.1 coordinate 9,120, forward strand.
GGCAGTCTAAGCCAAGGTGACCAGACATCCTGATTTTTAACAATTTATCCCATGGTGTTTTTAAAAAGTCCCGAGTTTTGGAAAGAATGCATGAAAAGCTAGGGAACAGCGGGAGAATGGGAAGGGAATATACTGTTTTCAGCAGCTGAAAAGGTTAATGTAACTCCATTTGGGAATGAAGAGGTTAATGTCACTTCATTTGGAAATGAAAAGGCTAATGTAAACTCCCTACTCCCCTCCTGGGCAAGGTATCAGAAGGCGACTGGCTCCCTCCCTTCTAGGCAAGGCCAATTAGCTCAGAAGGACCCAAACTGTCTGGAACAAACAAGTAGAGTAAGGTGACCAGACGTCCCGAATTTTAACCATTTGTCCTGTGCTGTTTTAAAAAAGCCCAGATTTTTGGAAAGAATGCACAACAAGCTAGGGAACATGGGAGAACAGCAAGGGAATATACGGTTTTCAGCTGCCATGTGGCTATTTTGCCAGGATATGTGTTTTATATTATTTTTGTTAATTTTATGTTAAACTTTGATAATAACAAGTAATTGTTGAGAACTGATTTATTGAGAACTGCTTATCAAAGTTTGCATTGTTGTCAGGCCCCGTCCCCCCATCAATGGTGTCCCACTTTACCAATGTTAAAATCTGGTCACCTTAGTCTAAGCCCCACTCCCTGAGCTGTGATGCCAACCTCCTGACTCCTCCAAAACCCTGCTCCCTGGGTCTGTCTTCCTCGCCCTTCCATGCTATCCACCAGGTTAAGTTCTCATTGAGGGCTCCACCCAGCCCTCAGCTGCTGAGGTCAAACACAAAGAACTTATTGCTATTTTCTGCTTTTATCTTACCTGACCTCTGAGCATTTTTATCAAATGACTTCTCCCTTTCAAAAAAAATTTCGGATTAATATGAGGATCTAAACCATTAGGTTAAATAATTTACACATGACCTCCCTTCCATTTTAAAACTCCTTTCTGGATTTTAGAAAAAACTATCTTCTAGCTGCTGCTTTTAAGTCTTTTCTTTGCCTTAAATGTTACTACTCCTGAATTTATGATAGGTTGATGGCTTTCATTTTTATCTAGATTTCACTCCTGAGTTCCAGATCGGTGCACCCAATTACCTTCTGAACATCCTGCAAGGACCTTAAATACATCCAAAGTTAAACCCTTCACCACCTCCCACCTCTTCTCTTTACTTCCCAGCTAAAGCACTCCAAGACAGGGGACACATGTGGGCTCTAAAGTCAAGAGAAACCTCAGTTCTAACCCCATCTCTGCCCCACCTGTACTGTCACAGGCATTAAAGCTGGAGATCCCGTCTATAAAGTAGGCATGTTAGTGGCTACACGGTCTTCTCTGGTTTGCCATCACCAAACTCCTGCAACCTGGCAGGCTCATTTCCACTTGGAACTATTTTGGGTTCCTGGAATATACAGGTATACTGTGAATGCTGTACTCTGTTTGGACATTCTTTCTAAGCTAACTCCTACTCTTCCACGGCCAGCAAACTACTATGTACCACACAGTCTTTCGCGTCTGAGCGCGGAGGTCGTGGTCTCCAGGAAGTCAAGCAGGGTCCTGCAGCCCTCCCCAAGGGTGGACTGTTTTATTCACCAGTGTATTCCCAGCAGCAGCTTAGAACCTAGTAATGTGTGTGTTGACTGAGGGAAAGAAGCAAGCCAAAGACATAAAAATGGCTTCCAGAATTGTGTATTACACAGGTCTGAGTGCAAGAAATGGCCAACAGCGGCTATGTTTGCTTCAAAACCTCATCTGGCACCAATGTCAAGTCCTGATGCTTTTGATTGCCCCCAGGTTCTTGGCCCCTCCAGAGCAGGGTGAGCCCAGACTCCTGGGTGAGGGGATGGCCTCTGCATGGAACGTCCTGCCTCCTGTCACCTGAGGCATCAGGCACCTTGGTGATGCTCAGGACTGGATCCTCCTCCTCTCTTTGTGCACACTCAGGTTCCCACAGCCACCCTTGGCTGGGAACCCCACAAGGTATATGGGCCAGTCCAGGGGCACTGGGTGGCTGTGTCTTCCCCTCCTGTCTGGGAGACAGGTTCTTAGGGTGGACTAGAGCTGTGGTTTCCAGATCCTGGAGGTTGACTGGCCCACCTGCCATTGTTGCCTTTTTACTTGGGGAGGCCCTGTTTGGGCCTTCAGTGAGGAAGTTCCAGGACCACATACCCAGCTTCCCAGATGCGGTGGGGGCAACAGTGCAACTGGTGGGGGTGAGTCCTGAAGAGCTGGGACAAAGTGCTGTTAGTGCCTGGGTATGGAGGTGCTGGGCCTTCCAGCAGCCTTCAGGGGGGATGTGATCTGTGGATCCAGACCTACCCAGGCTGGGGACTGGTGAGCAGCAGCTGGCAGCCTCTTCAAAGGCTTCTGAGCTCCCAAGCCTCCTCTGGGGACCACCGGGCCCTTCCATTCTGGGAAGCCCCAGTGTGACCCCAGTCAGTAGGCCTGAGACCACTGGGCCCAGGCTCCTAGGGTCTCTGGGTAAGAAGGTGTCCTCTTCCCCACCCTCTCCTTCTCCTCTAGGGGGTGGATTCTGGCCCACGGCTAAGTTAGGTGCCAAGCTTGGCTCAGGCACACCCTGGCTGTTCTCAGGCCCCTCATCAGCATCATCCTCCGAGGAGTCTACCTCACGGATAGCTTCTTGCTTCTGCAGTGACTCCCGTCGTTCGGCTCGGTCCTGCCGCAGGGTCCCTAGGGCCCGTGGAGGGGCAGGCTGCAGCACGCCCTTCCCTGGCAGAGCTCCCTTCCCGGAGGGCACACCCCTGGTCCCAACTACCTCCAGAGGGCTAACTTCCCTGGGTGGCAGTTCCTTCTTTAACTCACAGTGGGGCAGATCAAGGCTATGCTTGCGAGAAGCAACTAGCTTCTTCTCAGAAGCAGCCAGCGCAGCTGCCAGTTTCTCAGCTGATTGCACCCTCTTCAGGAGTGGTGAGCGGGGTGGCTCTGCGCTCTTGGGCCGTGAGAGTTGCCTGCCTAGGGGAGGTGACAAGTGAAGCTTGGTGGGAAAGGCTTGGGCTCCATGGCCAGACAGGGGTGATGGGGAACGCTGAGGTGAAGCTGCTGGTGGTGGTGGAGAAGGGGTGTGGGCCAGTGGTGACAGTGGGATGCTGCCTGCTGACTTCCGCCGCGGAGAGCGGTACTGGCGTTGAAGCTTGGGTGCCAGACCATGTAAGGAGCTGGGTCGTGTATGCCCAGAGCCGGCTGGAGAGCTGGGCACGCTGGAGCTGGGCGAGCTGCTCTGTGATGAATTCCCTCCCACTTGGGACAGACAGACAGACAGACAGAGGCAGAGCAGCATTAACTGTTAGAAGCAACTGAGGAGCAAGGCAGAGCTTAGCCCTGTAATATCCTAGAATTGTCCACCCCCTTCCTCTATCAATTTCTTCCCAAGATTGCTGCATCTTTCAGGGGGTGGGCTGAATGAGAGATTCAGAAAGTGGGGCCTGGGAGAAGTATGGAGGGCCCAGGCACTCTGCCACCTCCCAGGCATCATCTCTGATCTGCAGGGAACCCTTCATACCTGAATGTATAGCATCGGGGGTTACCCGGTAGCCCTGAGTGGGAGACCGGGGAGAAAGGCTGTGGCTGTGTGTGGGAGAGCCTGGTCCACTCTCCCCTGATGACAAGGAGCGGTTAAGGGAAGAGAGACTGCGGCTGGTGTGGAGCAGAGACGCCTGCTTAGTGATCTTTCGGAACAGGGAGCTCCTTTTTCTGCTGCAGAGATCAGAGTTAAGGCTGAGTGGGTGTGTAGTACACAGCACACACTGTGCCTAGGGCCGAGGCACCCAGTGCACACTAGCATCTCTGTAGCTCAGAGAAGACCCTCTGGACTAATTCCAGCTCACCTTTCTTGCCCATCCTTGGTCCGGCTCCGCTTGCTCCTTCGGGCCATCTTGGCCTTGTAGCTGCCCTTCCGAGCTGGCCCCACTTTAATGGATGTGTTCTCCAGGGGAGTTGTTGAAATGGCCACCTTGTTTCCACTCTGGGGAGCAGAGCATGAGTCCTGTGCTGAGGTGGTGGCCCTCCCTTGCCCCTGCCCCTAGCCCTGGGCATGGCTATATGACAGCCCTAACCGCACCAAGCCACATGAATCGCAGACCTGTTTTCCTGTCTCACAGATTAGCAAACTGCTCTCACTGGAGCCCCTGAATGGTGTGGGGGTGAGGGGATAGAGAAGAGGCCCTCCTGTCCTCCCCTCCAGCCCTACTCACAGCTCAGAAGGATCCCTGGGCCTGATGGGTGTGGGCACTGCTTTGTGGAGAAAGGCATGCCAATGCCACACCAATTGTATGTGTGCTGGCATCAGTCCTCACACGTCCAGCTCTCTCCCACTCCCCTATGGCTAGTCACAGACTCACAAAGCTGAGTCACTGTGGGCGTGTCACAGTGGGCAGCACACCCAGCACTAACCTTCAGGATTAGCTCGACCACTTCCGTGTGCACTAGCCCGTGCACAGGCTCCCCGTTGACATGAGTGATGAGGTCACCTTGACGAAGCCCTGCCTCGCTGGCTGGACCACCATCCTCCACGTGCTGCCTCAGGAAGAGAACAGTCCTCACTCTGGAGCCTGAGCATGAAGAGTGGGGGCCTGGTTCTGCTCACTAAGCTGTAACCCCCCCACCCCCATTCACTACCACCCTTTGACCCCTTAGCAGGGACAGATGGGCTCCATTAAGGGGAAGGTGGCAGAGTGATGAAGATGGGAGACGAAAGGCCTGGATGGGGGACATACCCACACCATGTGGTGCACAGTATAGACATCAGAATCACCCATGTAGACACGGATAGCCCGCAGGGTGAAGCCGTATTTCTTGCCAGCTCGGTGGATGGTGATAGGAGGCCTCAAGCTGCCGAGAGCTGGCAAGAAGTCTCTGCTTGGAGAAGAGTCGCGGGATGATGGGTTGGATGACTGGGAATGTGGGGACATGGGACTGGCCAATGGAGAGCAAGTGTGGTGTTCTGAAAAAAGAAAAGCCAGGACTTAGTGGGCCAGAGGGCCCTGGCCTGGCCCCCTGTCCAGTCTGTTGACCTCAGCACAGTTCTAGTCATAGAACCTGAGCCCAAGTGCATCTTCCTCATAGCCCCTGGCTCATATCCCCTTTCTCAGACCCTGGGTAGGGGAGTGGATGGAGGTGATGGAAATGACTACTAGCATTTATGTTGCTTCAAGGACTATCTAAGCCTGTCAGACATATTTAAACATCACAATTATCAGATAAGCTAGCCACTATTTTTTTTTTGGTGACAATCTCACTCTGTTGCCCAGGTTAGAGTGTCATGGCATCAGCCTAGCTCACAGCAACCTTAAAGTCCAGAGCTCAAGTCATCCTCCAGCTCAATCTCCCAAGTCGCTGGGACTAGAGACATGTCTACTATGTCTGGCTACTTTTTTCTATTTTTGGTAGAGAAGGGTCTTCCTCTTGCTCAGGCTGGTCTGAGCTCCAGGGATCCTCTTGCTTTGGCCTCCCCAAATGCTAGGATTACAGGTGTGACACCATACCTGGCCTAGCCACTATTAATAGCCACATTTAAGGAGAAACATGAGGCTTAGAAGTAGGTTAAGCAACTTGCTCAATGTCAATAGCCATTTAGTAATGGAGCCAAGATTTGAACACGAGCTCTCTGCCTCAAAGCCTGTATGGTGCCCTCCTGCCTCATGGCACACACACAACCCTAGATACCAACACACGCTTTTAAGACTTCCAGTTTCTAACAAAAGGTCATGCAGTGACAGTCTCTCTCAGATACCTACACTTTAACACACATATACACATGCAGACCTGTCTGTGTAGACCCCCGGGGCCCACGGAGATCCCAGCTCCCAGGGGCCTCACCTGAGGGGATGAGGAGGGAGAGGGCTGTAGCTGAGGCAGACTTGATCACTTTGTTGACAGGGCGAGTGCTGCGCTTCTCTGTAGAGTCCCCAGAGAGTAGCCGGTGACGAGCCCTACGTACAGCCAGGTCACTGATGGCCTTGGCTGTGGCTCCCTCAGCCAGCTGTGTGGGTCCATGGCCTCGGGTCTCCATAGCTGTGGGCCCAAGTGAGCAATGAAAGCCACAGTATAGCTGAACCTCCCTCCCTGCAGTATCCTCCAGCCTAGGCCCGTTGGCCACACCTGGGCTGGAACGACTGCATTGGCCGACAGGTTCCTCATCTGGCTTCAGCCGCTGCTCCACTGGCCGCTCAGGGATAAACCCAGATACCCCCTCTCCAGATGAGGGTGTCAGGAGCCATATACCCTCCTGCTGCTGCCTCCTGGGGGTACTGCTGGCCTCCTCGGAGAACCGAGGCACATCCATGAAACCTGAGCAACGGCGCCGCACTGTCATCGGAGGGCTTGAGTCACTCTCCGTGTGGGATGACTCAGACACCGACAGCCGCTTCCGTAATCTATGAGACACAGGCCAGGGGTGAGACGGCCCAGGTGGTCTCACTCCTCCTGCCCAGGCTTCTTTAGGGGCACACGGCACTGTAAGAACTTTCCTCCTCAGACATTCCTCCAGGAGCCACCCATATGAACACCCCTTCACTGCCACCAGCGCTCCTCCCAGCATCTGAATCTCTCCCATGGTCTATGATAACTGAGGGATAGCTGTGTTGCCCACCCTGGGTGCACTCAGGGTGCTTACATCTCAGGGGAGCCAATCACCCAGCCCCGGTCTCGGCCCTTAAGTCCTGCCAGGCCATCAGAGCGGTCCTCCTTCTCCTCACTCAGGCTACGCTTGGTGGGGGGTGGTGTCCGGCGTTCCTCCAGCAGAGAGAGCCGCTCCATGCTGCTGTACACCTGCGGGCACAGGGAGGGGTGCTGGAGGTGGGCTCTGATAATCACCCATGGTAGAAAGTATCTCTGGGACCTGCAATCCAGGAATTATTTATTTTGAGACAGTCTCACTTGTCACCCTTAATAGAGTGTGCTGGCGTCACAGCTCACAGCAACCTCAAACCTTTGGGCTAAAGTGATTCTCTTCCCTCAGCCTTCTGAGTAGCTGGGACTATCGGCACTTGCCACAATGCCCGGCTATTTTTTAGAGACGGGGTCTCGCTCTGGCTCAGGCTGGTCTGGAACTTCTAAGCTCGAGCAAATCCACTCCCAGAGTGCTCGGATCACAGGTGTGAGCTGCCGCCTCCAGCCTAACCTAGGAATTAAACCAGCACCCTCTGTACCCCATGTGTCTGCTAAATACTTGAAGTAGCAGTTATTCTGCTGGTCTGACATGGCCTTGCTCTGGTATCTCATGCTGGGGGCTGGATGGTTCTAGAAACACTTGCTAACTGCAGCCCCAGCCCTCTGCTCCTCTATTTCTAGAAGTGGCCTCATCATTAACTCCTGAGCCTGCCCCAAGTGTGTTCCTTGACGTGTCCTCCTCTCCCAATTTCCCAGCCTGTTATGACCCATCTGGGCCTCCTCAGTCGCACCTTGCTGAACCTGGGAGAGCAGGAAGAGAACTGGCGGATCTCCAGGTAGCCGTCCTCACTCACTTCTTCCTCATCCTCTGAGTCCACATGGTGGTATCGCTCTGAGCGGGCTGGGCCAGACAAAAAGGACAATAGTCTCCTTCAGAGCCTTTGTTAGTGGCCTCCTTATGACCCTATCAGACCGTAGCAGAGCACTGCGAAATTGCTCCCAGTGCCAAGTTCAATGTGTACAGGTGTTTCTAGGTGAACGGTTAGGACCCATACTCCACCTTCCCCCACTGATGGCCTTACTGTCAAAGTAGCTAGTGTCATCTTCTGACTCCAGCTGGGGAATAAATTCAGCCTTCTGACGGAGGAGTCCTGTCCAGTCCAGGCCCGTAAAGAATGGGTGCTGCTTCACCTCACAGGCACTGCCTGTGGACAGGGAGGGCACACGAAGTGTGTGGGATGAGCTGTGTGGAGTTCAGCTCAGCAAGTCAAGTAAGAAACCAGATCTCAGATCTCAAGCAGCTATGCCCGGAAGCCTCAGCTTAGGTACCTTTCCTTCTGTGTTACAGGGAGCAGGGCAGAGTTTCAGGATCCGGAGGAGCTGCCCACACCTGAAACCCATACTTCCAGGGTAAACTGGCTCAGCCTCCCCTCTCCCTTTTCCAAGTGGTGAAAAAAATTAGTGAGGCCTCTCTTACCTGTGCCCAGCCTCTCCAGAGGGTTCTGGTGGAGCAGTTTGGAGGTGAGGTCCTGGGCTTCTGGGGGCAGTGCGTCATCACCCTCAGGCCACACAATCTCATCTGAAGTCATCAGGAGTGGGAGGGAAAGAAGGGATTGGGGGCAGAGTGGAGAGATGTAGAAGAGGGTCCGAGGTTAGTGCAAGGAAGGGAGGCATAAAAAAGGATCCCTAAAAGGATTGCTTGAAACCCAGTCCTTCAATTCTACAAGTCCCTTGACCATGGCGTTAGCGTGGTTTTCTTTTTTTTTTAGAGACAGAGTCTCACTTTATCACCCTGCTCACAGCAACCTCCAACTCCTGGGCTTAGGTGATTCTCTTCCCTCAGCCTCCTGAGTAGCTGGGACTACAGGCGCCCGCCACAATGCCTGGCTATTTTTTTGTTGCAGTTTGGCTGGGGCTGGGCTTGAACCTGCCACCTTCGGTATATAGGGCCAGCGCCGTACTCACTGAGCCACAGGTGCCGCCCCATGGCTTTATCTTTGATCCAAGGTGGTCCTTATAAAACACTGACTTCCCCTGTCCAGAAGGCCCAGTTCACCCTGCCTTAATGATTTAGAAACACACATATGAACTCACACTCCTGGGCTGTGCACACACACAACACAGGAACATACACATGCATGTGGGAAATACATGGACACAGAACAAGCCCAGGAGAGTGTGTATGTGCTCCCCTACCGCCAAAGCAGGCATGATGCACACACACGAGTTCAGAACCAGAACCTGTAAGTCTCGAGGCACATGCATAAATCCTATTTGTAGATTCAGACTCTGTCTCCTCACTGGGCCAGGTGAGGGTACCTACCACTGATCACTTGCCCAAAGAGCTCCTCCGGAGTGTCTCCGAAGAAAGGGACGCAACCCACCAGGAACTCGTACAGGATTATGCCCATGGCCCACCAGTCCACCGGCTTTCCATAGCCCTGACGCAGGATCACTTCAGGGGCAATGTACTCTGGGGTCCCGCACACCTGGACACAGAGAAGGCAGGCTGGCTCAGCACACTGAGGCAGCTCCCTGGCACAATGGTTGGAGGGGGGTGGTCTCCCTCTAGAATAGAACAGTCTCTGAATGAAACTCAGCTCACCTAAGTTAATGAACTAAATCAAGAGGAGCCTCAGGGAACCAGACTTGGAACTGTTGATGGGGTATTTCCTAATTAACCAAAACATCTAATTCTAGCCTGGAACCACCACTCCCTGAACCTGCAACACCCTCTGGCATCTGGTCCCATGACAGGGACTTGTGAACATTTACAAGCTGAAAAGGCAAATCAGGGAACATCTAGAGGCTACTCTTAGGAAACTGGGCCACAGCCCAGTGGAAATTTGGAACTGTGTTCCAAGAACAACTGGCCTCGGGAGAGCTGTGTCCTTAACTCAGCAGGGAGACTTAGGACTGATCTCATATGAAACTCTATGACAGTTAACAGTTACATGACCTATTTTCTTCAAATCCTAAGGAGGAAGATGACTTTGAATTTTACAGCCATATGAGTTCATGGCCCATCCTGTTCTCCCAGTGTGCTACTACTCTCAATGCCTCCCTGGAACCAAAAAAGTGGAAAAGATAGTAGCTCCCAGTCTTAACATTTATCTATAAGGTAAACACATGACCCCAACACCTTATTCTGAGGCCTAAAATTTAACCCCCAAAGCCTCAACTACCATTCCTCACCTGCTTGTCCAGGAACTCCCGGGCATCCTTTTCAATGTGACCCTCATACAAGTTTGTTGTCAGACTCATGAGGCCAATTTTAGAAAGTCCAAAGTCAGTGAGCTTGATGTGCCCCATGGATGTTATCAGGAGGCTGGCCAGAGGGAAAAAAATTAGGTAGTTATTTTCTGGTTGTCTGAGAGTGCTGATTTCAGCATATGCTAAATTCCTCTACTCAGGCTTCTATGGAGGTACTGGGGGACAGAAGCAAGGTGGCTTCAGCAGGGAGACAGGCTGCTGTGGGAATAGAAATGGTTCTGTCTTTCTGGTTGCTGCCTTCTGCATAAGCACCTAGCCTGCCTTTGGCCCAGCCCCATTTCTGTCTCCTGCCCTGTTCTATACTAGGGGTAAACATCAGTCAGCCAAGGAACGGACTTTCTTCTACGTAGGGAAGATCAGCCTCACCCTGTGACTGCTGTTCTGGCCATTCCTAGTCCCCTCTCTTTTTAGTGGTTCACAATGCTCCTGTTTCAGGGAGGGGGTGCACATAATTTGTTCTATGTCCAAAGTCTTAGGGGAAGGTTGGTTGGGAGAAATTAGAAATAAGATCCCTTTCCACACTCTGTCCGAGCCATTTCACTTTGTGCAGAAGGCTTCACCTGCCACCTCTTTATTACAATGATTCCCCATCCGGAGCTCTGGCCCTGACTTCCTTCATGAGCTCTATGCCTATCCAACGGCCCAGGTGTCTTACAGGCACCACAAACACAACCTGGTCCAAAGTCATGCTTCCCAACTGGCTCTTCTTTATCTTCAGGGAAATTTAAGTAGTAGAATCAAACTCACCAAGGTAAAACAGCAGAAGAACAGCTCTGAACTCAGGTCTAATGTCAAAGCCACTTTCTACCACCCTGCGCCAGTCTCAAGCTGGATATCTGGAAGACATTCTAGTCCCACTTTCCTTTCCATCCTCACTCACCCTTACCTTCTTTCCTTTCTATTGCCACTCGCCCCTTCTCCACCCTGACTCTCTCTGGCCACTGGAGAGAGAGACAGTGGTCTCCTGCTTTGTTCCACTGGCAGAAGGTTATTTCTAAATCTAAACCAAAATCTGAGGATGCCATTTCATCATACCTTTGGGAAACAGGACCTTCAAAGACCTTCTAGGTCCCTTTAAAATAAAACCCAAACTTAACAAAAGGCCCTTGAGGAGTCCCTGCCTAACTTTCTAGCCTTTTCTCTCACTACTCTCTGACATACTATCTGGCTGCGCTGTACCATTTAGATCCTGAGGAGGTAATGTCCTCTCACACCCGTGTGCCTTTGAATGTCCTGATTCTTAGCTTTAGAAAGCTTCTCCCACCTTTTTCTGCCCAATGCCCTCCAAGACACAGTTTAAATGCATATGATGATTTCATGTCACTGTAGCCTTATGGTGTGATGCTCCTACCAGACTTTGTGGCAATGGTCTTGTACCTGGGGTGGTCTGGGGGCTAAAGTACGAGGCCTACTTGGACACACACACGAGCATCATTTCCCAGCAGCCATTCTGGGATAGATTTGAACATACTGTGTTTGCCTCCATTTATCTAGAGGCCCAAGAGGGAGACCCTGGACAAGGGATCCAGATGGTGGACATACTTGTCAGGCTTGAGGTCACGGTGCACGATGCCATAGTTGTGTAAGTACTCCAGGGCCAGCACAGTTTCTGCAAAGTACAGGCGCACCATGTCCACAGGCAAGGCCCCAATGTTCTTCAGCAGAGTGGCACAGTCTCCCCCTGCAACAAGCCCAGGCCACCATGAGGGAAGGATCCAGTTTTTGCTCTAGCCAGTCCCTAGCATTGCAGGCTCTGAGGTCCCAAAGGAGAGAGTTTCACAGAATACCCTGGTGCTAGAGACCCTGACTCAATTCCTTCTGCTGCTGGCATGGGTGGGAGGTAAGGTATAGGGAGGGTGAGAAATTTAGGTGAATCCACCAATGGCTGACAAGCTTTTATTCAGGCCAGAGAGGGAAGGAAGCCAAGCTTCTACGTTTATAAGCTGACTTGTGGGGATAGGACTCAGTCATTTTAGGATGGAAATACTATGTACTGTAAACATACCTGGCCGAGGCTTTAGTATTTGTTTATTTCCTTCCTATTGGCTTTATTTTCCTTTCTGAGTAAAGTGACCCTATAAACTCCCAACATGTACCTAGTGAATTAAAAGGGCTGTTTTGTTTAGCTTCTACTTCAGATTTAGACAAAATAATTTTAGAAGCTATACACACAGTGAAAGGGGGAGAGGGAGGTCACTGGCAAGGCTACTGACCCTCTCCAGAGCTACGGCCCCTTATTGCTCTTTCACTCCATGCCCAGAGTATCCTGCGTGGTATGAAGGGGTGTCCCCTACACGAGCCATTAGCCAGGGTAATAGCTTTCCTCTCTTCTGAGGGACCAGATATAATCCTTCCAGCACCTGGGAAGGTCTGGAAGGAACCCTTCTGAACCCTGGGCTCTGGTCTGTCCTTTCTTCCTACGTGATGTCAGCAGCAGAGGATGTATAGGCTTTAAGGTCTAAGACTCCACAGCTGCTATCCCCTCCCCAAGTGCCTCTCATCACACCTGACCCGGGCAGCCTCATGCCAGAGGGAGGTAGCTGTCTGCCCACAGTGGCCAAATTGGTTCCTGGGGCAGAAACCAATGCCAAAGAGGGCTTAGGAAGCTAGGCCCTGAAACTTCTCCACACACACAGCTGCTGGGCCACTTGGGGCTAAGGCTCAGACTGCGCCTTGGCCTCCAGGCTAGGCCACCTTTCCCCAGTACCTTCAACATACTCCATCACCATGCACAGGTGACGCTTGGTCTCAAAGGAGCAGAACATGCTGACCACAAAGGGGTTCTCAGCGAAAGTCAGAATGTCACGCTCCACGAAGGCCTGCTGGATCTGGTTCCGTAGGATCAGGTTCTGCTTGTTGATCTTCTTCATGGCAAAGCGCTGTCGTGTGGACTTGTGCCTCACCAGGAACACAGCTCTGGGAAACATAACCCATCCCAGCCCCCTCAGCACCCAAGCTGTGCTCTTTACCACCTCAAATGTCTTCTCTCACACCTTTATTAATGCACAGAACAAGGGAGCAGGGGAGTGCATATTAATGAGAAGGATCTGAGACCCTTGGCCCATATAGCTATTCAATTTCCTGACAGACAAAATCCTGAAGACAGAGCTCAATGCTTCTCTAGAGCTCAGGGAAAAGTGGGGTGCTAGAGAGAGGAAAAAAGCTAGGGAGAGGTGGAGAGTTAGGAAGAGGAGAACTTGGGAGAGGTGGGGTGGGAATCTTGCTTGGAAAAGTAACAATGCTCTGATGTCAGAAGAAACTCAACTTTTGCCTGTTCAGGAGGCTTTGGAGAGGCAGAGTTTACACCAGGCATTTACTGCCCAGGTGGGCATCCTACACTCTCACATGGAAGACATCAAAGGTTGAATCCACTTTAGTCCCAGCCACACTCTGACCCTGGCCTTTACCCATAGGCGCCATTGCTGATGAGCTTAATGGTTTCGAAGTCCTCTTCAGAGGGTGTCTTTTTCAGTGAAAGAGATGCCCCACGGCCCTGGAAGAGAAGGGAGAAGGCAAGCCGCAGGCATGCTTCTCAGAGCCCACATACTTGGGGAAGCTGTGGCCTCAGCATCACCTCAACTCTTAGCCCTGCTATGGGCTCCTGCTCATTCTTCCTCAGCAGAAGAATGACTTCTCAAGAGTTTGCAGCCGCCAACTGCCCTATCCCTCCTTAAGAGAGTCTCCTAAAATGAATGCATAGCCCTTTGCTTGGGAAAAGGCAGGAGCTCAGGGTCTTTACCTCAACTGAATCATCTGTCTCTGGAGTGTCAGGACTGTCGTAGCTGCTCAACTGGGCCATTTCTAGAAACAAAACAAGGACACAAGGGAAAAGTATGTGTGGCAATGTCAGGCATTAAAGCAGTGCCCTCAGATCATGTAACAGGTGCACACAGGGTAGGTGTTACTGCTTTCTCAATCAGCCTGGGATGCACATCCAGATCTACGGCTCTATACTCAATGGAGTCGTAGCTTTTAGATCAGAAAACAAGCCAAATACCATTGCTACTCCTATTTCTAGAAGTCAAGTGAAATTCACAAGGTCCAGCAAATTCTATGAACTTGGGACGTGTCCTGGAAAACAATACCTAAAGCTGGGCTACTAGTCCCCCTCCTGCTGGCCAAGACTCCTCAGTGGCTGGGGCTGGGAAGCAGGGGAAACAGGAGCAGGACACCTGCATACCAGGCCTGGGGAAGCCCAAGGTTCACGCAGGAGCCCAGAAGAACAGAGAGATCCTTAAAAGCCCTGAGTTGGAGCACCACAAAGACATGGGAGGATTTGTAAGGTGGACAGCAAGAGAGGTAAGTATGCAGAGAAGGCAACCATTTTTGTAAATGTGACTGTGGTCCTTTTTTAATAACCTACTTTTGATCTGAGGCTCTGAATACAACCCAGTTGGGCCCAAGGCAATCCAGATTGGGACATATCAGGGAAATATGAACAGTAATTCAAGGAAAGGCGCCACCCCCTTTTTTAAGACAGAGCCTCAAGCTGTCACCGTGGGTGGAGTGCTGTGGCATCATAGCTCATCAACCTCCAACTCCTGAGCTTAAGTGATTCTTTTGCCTTAGCCTCCCAAGTAGCTGGGACTATAGGTGCTTGCTACAACGCCTGGATATTTTTTGGTTGTAGTTGTCATTGTTGTTTGGCAGGCCCAGGCTGGATTCAAACCCGCCAGGTCTGGTGTATGTGGCTGGTGCCTTAGCTGCTTGAGCCACAGGTACCAACCCAAGGAAAAGCCCTTTTATCACAGGGAGTCTCCTATAGTCCTGCAGCCCTGTAATATCCATGTCCAAGCTGAGCTACTTTTGCAAGATGCTGGCAGTTAGAGCTTGCTGGCAGCCACCAGGGAGCATGCTCACCCTCTAGGGGGTCCCGTGTGAGGCCCAGTTGGCTAATGATGTAGCGGGGAATGTCACATTTAATCCCTTGTCCCTCTTTGGCATGGCCTTCAGCTGCTTCTAATAGATGGTAGAACTCTTCAGGGTCAAATTCCTGTACCAGGGGAGAGAGGGAGTCAGTGGTGAGAGATACAAGTAAAGGCTGCTGGCCTCTTTGGTTTTATAGCATGTAGCAGAATGAGATGAACAAGAAGATTTTCTTTCTCTCATGGGACCCCCACCCGAGAATACCCAGAAGCAATATGATTCAGGAATGGGGACAAAGCTGTCTTTCAGGTCACCTCCAGATTAGACATCCTAAGCTTTCGGTTTCAAGAGAGCTCAACCTATTCACCTGGTTCCAAGCCTTCCGTCAGCCTGATGGCTTTGGCAGGTGTGTTTAGAGGCCCAGTCCAGAGCAGTCCTGGCACACACTGAATTATGGTTCACAAGAGCTTCGGCTCACAGCCCTACTGGTGCATGCATACCTTCAAATATTTACTGAGCACCTCCTGTGTGCTAGGGGCTGGAGATCCAATGTTGAACAGAGCACAGTCCTTGCGCCTGCACATAATAATGAGGGTCTCATTTACTGAGTGCCTACTAAGTGTCACAACCTAGGTGAAATCCTCATGGCAACTCCTTGACCTCAGCGAGGCAATCAAGGTTCACAGGTATGCATTGACTTGTCCATGGTCATAGAAGTGGGAAAGAACAGAAAACTAGTACTCAAACCCAGGCCTGACTTCAAGCCCCTACTTAGCCATGGACTTTATGTTCTTGAGGGAGAGGCTGTCTGCTCAGTCACAACCCAGCCTCCCCTCTGATCCTCATGTTTATGTCTTCTGTTTCATTATTCTGGAGAACTATACCACTACCTATCTGGATATAATCTAAGCCATTTCAACCTCTTAATCTTCCTTAGTGCCCATCTGGTCAGCGCTCTAATTTACCTGCTCCTCTCTGTTCTCCTACCATTGTTCTGGTTCTGGCTACCCCATCTCTCATGAATCATTTTAAGTGCCTTTGCACTTAATTCCCTGACTTACTCTGCTCTCTCTTCCAATTCACTATCCATGTTGCAGCCAAAGTAATCTTTCTGAGGACTCAGTCTGATGGAATATTTATTTGATTATTATTATTATTTTTTGAGACAGAGTCTTACTATGTTGCCCTCAGTAGAGTACACCCTCTAACTATTGGGCTTAAGCAATTCTCTTACCTCAGCCTCCCAGGTAACTGGGACTATAGGCGCCCACCACAATGCCCAGCTATACTTTAGTTGTAGTTGTTGAATTTGTCCTTTTGTTTAGGAGGCCCAGGCTGGGTTCGAACCCATGTGCCTTGGTGTATGTGGCTGGCACCCTAACTTAGCAGTGGGCGCTGAGCCCCTGATGGAATATTTAATCAGAAAGAAATAGGAACTAAGTATTGACAAATGCAACAAAATGTAGGCATCTCCAAAAGCATGCAGAATGAAAAAGCCAGAACATATTCTATGGTTTCCTTTACACGAATCTGTCCTTTTGTTTTTTTTGAGACAGAGCCTCAAGCTGTCCCCCTGGGTAGAGTGCCGTGGCATTACAGCTCACAGCAACCTCCAACTCCTGGGCTCAAGCGAGTCTCTTGCCTCTGCCTCCCAAGTAGCTGGGACCACAGGTACCCGCCACAATGCCCGGCTATTTTTTGGTTGCAGCCATCATTGTTGTTTGGCGGGTCCGGGCTGGGGATTCGAACCCGCCACCTTAGGTGTACGTGGCTGGCGCCTTAGCCAGTTGATCTATAGGCCGAGCCGTGTTTTTTTTTTTTTTTTTTTGAGACAATTTCACTCTGTTGCCCCAGGGTAGAGTACCCTGACAGCATAGCTCACAGCAACCTTGAACTCCTGGGCACAAGCTATCTTCTTTCTTCAGCCTCCCAAAGAGCTGGGACTACAGGTGCCTGCCACAGTACCGGGCTATTTTTAGAGATGGGAGTCTGGCTCTTTCTCAGATCTTGAACTCCTAGGCTCAAGGAATCCACCTGCCTCAGCCTCCCAGAGTGCAAGATTACAGATGTGAGCCATTGCACCTAGCCTCATGTCATCTCTCTTTCCTCAGCCTCCACAGTAGCTGGGTCACAATACCCACTGATTTTTTTTTTCTATTTTTAGTAGGAACAGGGTCTCTCTGTTGCTCAGGGTGGTCTCTAACTCCCGAGCTCAAGCAGTCCACCTGTGTCAGCCTACCAGAGGGTAGGATTACAGCCCTGGGCTACTTCACCCAACCTGTCTAGACTTTCTTTTTCTTTCTTTCTTTCTTTTTTTTTTTTTTTAAGAGACAGAGTCTCACTTTGTTGCCCTCTGCAGAGTGCTGTGGCATCACAGCTCATAGCAACCTCCAGCTCTTGGGCTTAGGTGATTCTCTTGCCTCAGCCTCCCAAGTAGCTGGGACTGCAGGCGCCCGCCATAACTCCCAGCTATTTTTTGTTGCAGTTTGGCCAGGGCTGGGTTCAAACCTGCCACTCTCAGTATGTGGGGCTGGCGCCCTACTCACTGAGCCACAGGTGCTGCCCCTGTCTAGATTTTTTCTTAATGGTATCTTTTGAAATGTAAAAAATTTAAATTTTGTTATTCTAATTTATCACTTTTCTTTAAAACGTGGGTTATGCTTTGTATGTCATACCTAGAACTTTTTGCCTAACAAAACTCAATCTTGAAAATTTTTGCTTGGTTTTTCTAGAAGTTTTTTGTTTTAGGCTTTTACACTTAAGTTTCTAATCTGTTTTGTGTTTATTGTTGTGCATAGTGTTAAGTGAGGATTTTTTGGGTTTTTTGAGACAGAGCCTCAAGCTATCCCCCCTGGGTAGAGAGAGTGCTGTGGCATCACAGCTCACAGTAACCTCCAACTCCTGGGCTCAAGTAGATGGGACCACAGGTGCCCACCACAATGCCTGGCTATTTTTTGGTTGCAGCCATAATTGTTGTTTTGGCGGGCCCGGGCTGGATTTGAACCCGCCATCTTAGGTGTATATGGCTGGTGCCTTAGCCACTTGAGCCACAGGCGCTGAGCCAGCATAGCTGTTTCATTTAGTCTGTATGGCTTTCCTTATGCCAGTTTCACACTGTCTTTATTAGTATAGATACGTAATTTTTTTAAAATTTAATTTAATTTATTTATTAATTTTTTCAGTTTTTGGCTGGAGCTGGGTTTGAACCCACCACCTCCTGTGTATGGGGCTGGTGCCTTACTCCTTTGAGCCACCGGCGTTGTCCTGTGTAATGTTTTCATATCAATAAATATAAACCATTTAACTCTGTTCCTTTAAAAAATTCTCCTAGCTATTCTGAGTTCCTTGTACTTTTGTATAAATTTAAGGACCAGCTTTTCAATGTCCGTATAAAAAGAAAAAAAAAGCCTGCTAAAATTTTGGTAAGGATTATATTAATTTGTATATCAGTTGGGAAAGAATTTTTAACATTCTCTTTAAGTAGATGGTTATGAAACTAAAGAGAAGTCATAAGCACAAAGATAGTATGATTGCCTTTAAAGCTTACTAGTTTGTTTAATTAGGAATTTTAAAAAATAATTTATGGCTTATTGAGTATATACTGTATCTAGTTGGATGGTGAGTTTATTGTTGTAAGTTTTCTAATTATTTATTCTGACTTAACCCTTTAAGTCTGAAGATCACTGTGATGTAGATTTGCATAGCTGGTCATAGTTGTGAGTTAATGTTAATTGTAAGGGGGAAAGGAAGTAGATATACATTTTAAGGTACTGTTTCAAATAAAGTATATAAATTTTCATTGTGATATATGGCAGTATTTCTTTATTCTGATGTTCTTCTCATTCTTTTAACTTCTGCCTTTGTGTTAGGAGGCAGTGCCTAACAAGGATTTTATTGTGATCTTTCTATAGAGATCTCTCTTTTCAGTGTCTTGTGTTCTAGAAGATCTGATTTCTCTTCATATTGAGAACAAGCAGGCAAGAGTAAAGGAGAATATATTCTTCTGTAGTATTTCATCTTTCACTACTTATTTCCATTCTGCAGCTGTGCAGTCGGAGGCCTTTGTGCATGAAGACAGATTTGTTCTATGGCCTCGGAGTTGGGTGCCGGGGACGATGGCGGCTGCACTGAGCTGGCAAAGCCCCTCTATCTTCAGTACTTGGAGAGGGCCCTCCGATTGGACCATTTCTTGCGACAAACATCAGCCATCTTCAACAGGAATATTTCTAGGTGTGTTATTCTGTCTTCATAATACAATGTTTTACCACATTTCTGATTTCTATCATCCCTATAGGTTTTAGGAGTAAATCACTTTATGATTTTTATGTTTAATTTATTCTTTTCCTTCTTTCAAATAAAGTATACCTGTTATTCAGAGGATCAGTTTCTTCCATAAATTGACCAGTTCTACTAATCTTTAATTATATTTTGCTGGGTCAGCTATGATTTGTGGACTTACCATTCTTTAATTTATAGTGATGATAGTGAAGATGGACTGGATGATAATAATCCCTTATTGCCCCAGTCTGGGGATCCCTTAATACAAGTTAAAGAAGAACCTCCAAATTCGTTGCTTGGTGAAACTTCTGGAGAAGGCAATTCGGGAATGTTAAACACATACTCACTGAATGGAGTTCTACAGTCAGGTCAGTGTTGTGTGAGATTCCTATTTGAACTGTTCTCTTGGAGGAGTCATTTTTTCATTTTTTTATTCTTTGTTTCTTTATGTAGAATCAAAATCTGACAAGGGGAATTTATATAACTTCTCTAAGTTGAAGAAAAGCAGAAAGTGGCTAAAGGTAAGGGAAAATGCAGAATGTTTATAATTTAAATAATTTACTAAAATTCTTTTTTTTTTTTTGAGACAGAGCCTCAAGCTGTCCCCCTGGGTAGAGTGCCGTGGCATTATAGCTCACAGCAACCTCCAACTCCTGGGCTCAAGCGAGTCTCTTGCCTCCGCCTCCCAAGTAGCTGGGACCACAGGC
>CAUYTI010125394.1:0-17086 GCA_963575145.1 Galago senegalensis
AAAAATTGGTGTAAAATGTCTGGAAATCAATTTGAAAATATTAATAAAGGGTCACAATGTCATAATTTCATTTTAAGGATGTCTGTATGTTAAGAGGAAGAAAGGAAAACACCCCAATTAATAGTAATTACTTCTAATACTAAAGGTAATTTTTATTTTATGCTTCAAGCTCTTCTGCACTTTCCATCATGAACAGCTATCCATTAACAATGGGGGGAAAATACACCTGAAAAGATCATCGGTATTAGCAAAGTCTGAAAAGATCAACTCATTCAAATTACATGCTTGTACTTTTGAACAAAATGTATTTCAGCCGAAGTTTTTTTCTCCAACTACCACATTTCAAGAAGAATTTTCTTAAAAATCGAGACCTTTAAATATTAATGATAATGACCACAATGCTTTCTCAACTAGAAAAGTTCCTTCTTTCTCATCCACAATTCTGTGACAGGCTTTCTGCCGTGCAGTTTCTCAACTTTATCTCTTTTTATTTGTTGCGTGGTTACTCTTAATATTTTACTAACATACTTTGGCTCTGAATACAGAATGCCCTAGAGAAACCAGGCAAGAATATACACTGGTGGGGTTAACTTCCACCGAAAGACAAAGCTGGGACAGCGTCCACATAGCTGGGGGAGGCCACATGTTTGCGGCCACCACTAACCGCACAAGGAATTCTTTCAAACATTTATGGCAACATCTCTAAGTTAATGGTTTCTAAAATAAATGGAAACAAGGGCAATCCTGGTAATGGGGTATTGTGCTCTTTCTTTAAAGAATGTTCCAATGTCTCCTAAGCAAGCACATTTAGAAAAGCAGTATTTATGTATCATTCTGCAGCCGTGATTAAAATCACCTGTTGATCTAAGTAAATATAAACCTTAGAGGACAGTCCCTCACAACAAATAACTCCACCAGGACAGCAACTAACAACATCTTGGGTCTTCTCAGAGAAGTCCAAGACTTGAGAAATGGAACCTGGTTATGTTCCATTTGCCCGTGCCCCTGGGTTACTCTGTTTTTGGCTCTTCCCTGCTTGGTCCCCAGGAAGCAGGGCCAGCACCTCTGGCAGCAGCCGCAGGTCTGCAGGCCTCCAAGTGCACTTAGCGGTGTCCTGCCACAGTTTCCCTTCCACGAGGCCTCTACAATCCTTGTCCTCTCCTGGCCCCTGCAGCCCTTGGGCAATCATGGCTTCCAGCTGCTGCCAGCTTTGTGCCTCATCATCTATTAATAACCATTTGCGTGTTCACCTAACCCTTTCTACTATAAACAACCCCTTATTAGAGTTTCTTATTTAAAACCATTTGGAGTTAATTTGTTTTCCACCAATTCCTCTTCTCTGAATGAGAGAGCATGCCGGAGGGTTGGGGCAGTAAAGTGGAGAACCCCACATTCAGTATGTGTGTTAATCTCCTTTCTCTGCAAAGCACTTTTAGGGGGTGGACTCCATGCCTCAGAGAGGTTAAAAATAGTACTCGGTAGTAGGTCTCAGCAGAAACTTCTTTGGAGAGATTGTGCTAACAATTTTCTGACTTAGTGTTCAATACAAGTCCACCTCACCGATGCAGCAGAGAAGCTCAAATGCAGTTTACGCTTCACTTTCTCTCCTCCTCCCTCCCCCCTCAGAGAGGCTGAAAACACATTTTCATCATATGATCGTGCTTCTTACTGGAAGTTATCCTGGCACCTTCAGCTATTCCTTGATAAATGTGTTGTAATGTTTATAGGACCTTTGAGAAATATGTGTGGACTCAGCAGCGTTTCTGAATTTCTTTAATATTTTCTTGGCTGCCACACAACTTTTACCTCTAAAGGCATTTATTTGTATGTTCCACCCAAAAATTTCTGTTTTAAAGATACACACAGAACATATCTTTTCTGTCCCTGTTTGAAATGTCTTGAAGTGAGATTTCTGTAACTGTTGAATCAGTCTGAGTTTCTTATTAGGGCAGATGTCTTTGTGGGGCCTAGAAACTTGCCTATAATTTCATTCAAAGTCCTTGTATACATGTATTGGTCAATTTTTCTGCGTGTAACCTGCCTATAATTTCATTCAAAGACTTGTTACATGTCTATGAGTCAGTTCTTTCTGAGAGGACCTATAGATTCTCAAAAAAGTTAAAAAGGGCTTGGCGCCTGTGGCTCAAGTGGCTAAGGCGTCAGCCATGTACACCTAAGGTGGCGGGTTCAAATCCAGCCCGGGCTGCCAAACAACAACGACGGCTGCAACCAAAAAATAGCTGGGCATTGTGGTGGGTGCCTGGGGTCCCAGCTACTTGGGAGACTGAGGCAAGAGACTCACTTGAGCCCAGGAGTTGGTAGGTTGCTGTGAGCTGTGATGCCACAGCACTCTACCCAGGGGGACAGCTTGAGGCTCTGTCTCAAAAAAAAAAAAAGGTAAAAAGGTCAAGTCTTGGTTATCTAAGCAGTATGAAAATTTATAAAGATATTAAGATCCTTCAAGGATTCAATCTCGGTTTGGCATTACTAAAAGCTGATGTGTGTATTTATCTTCTGTTCAGAAATGTTCAACAATTATATTTCAGCAACTGTACTGAAAACAGGAAATTAACCAATAAGACAATACCAATCTTGAGTTCATTACTTCCTTCTAGTTATATGAAAGACACAGGAGAAAACAGTAACAAACAGGAAATAAGGGAAGGTTTGTGAGAAAAGCCACAGTTGAATCAAATTGTTAACTCTTTCTTTAAAAAAAAAATTATATACTTTATGGTAGTGAAAATCCTTCAACTTTTATCTTTTCACTATAGAAACAGAGCTCTATGTGAAATCTTGTTTTAGGACCTATGGTAACTCCTAAAATCATGTCAAAGACCTTTAGACGTGAAATGGAACTTAAAGTTTTGCCCTCTTGTCCAAATCCTTCACCAGGTTCACGGAGCAACCCCCAGGCACATTCTACAAAGTGGAGTCATAGTGAAAGTAACACCATGGTCTGAGCCATGCAAGTGACCATGCGTTTAAAAACTTCCCGGTCCTGGCATGTTTTCGTCTATATAAAATTCCTCCCAAACTTTCATCTAAACTGCCACATTTTTAGTGACAGAAAGTTCACCAAATTGTCAGAAGCAAAAGTTCAAAAAAATCATTCCCTTAAAACTGTTTTTCTCATTATAAGCCTTCAATGATTCCCCAATTTCATAAAATTAATTGTCTGCTGTGGTCTTCAAAGACCTCACGATCAAGACTGTTCAGCTCTCTCCCCCATTTTTTCTCAATATATAATCTGCACCGCAGCCAAACCAAAATACTTAACCATTACACCCAAATGCCCTATGATTTTGTTATCTGCATGCCTCTGTGCTTGAAACCATCAGATACAGCACTGTTCTCTTTTATTTTTTTTTTTTTTGCAGTTTTTGGCCGGGGCTGGGTTTGAACCCACCACCTCTGGCATATGGGGCTAGCGCCCTACTCCTTTGTGCCACAGGTGCTTCCCACAGCACTGTTCTCAATTTTGGCTCCATCTGTCAATCCTCACCACATAAAGATCAACTCAAAAGCTACGTTTTTTGCCAGGTACCTCCAGTGCTAAGTAAATCTCTACCTCTGCTGGCTTCTCATGACATTGCTCAGTCCTCTAATAAGCCCTATGACTTGCGACCTCATTATTCACATAGTTGCCATCTCCCCTAAGTCTGTAGGCCCCATGATTCAATGGGATACACTGGGCCCAGTTTTTATACTTTCCAGAAAGCATACTGTGTGCTGAGTGTTAGAACACAGGCACCAGGTAACCATGTGGATCTCTCTGAGGTCATGATATCTGCTTCCCCATCATTTTTCTTCCTCTACACCACAAGACCACCCCCCTTGGCACGCCATGACAGCCCTTCAGACTCTGGCACAACCATCAACTAGACACTTGGTCATTTTGT
Source organism: Galago senegalensis (assembly GCA_963575145.1). Classification (NCBI taxonomy): domain Eukaryota; kingdom Metazoa; phylum Chordata; class Mammalia; order Primates; family Galagidae; genus Galago; species Galago senegalensis. The sequence continues at coordinate 3,903 of CAUYTI010125394.1, forward strand.
CTTTGCACAATCACCCCACTTCTCTCAGTGGGTTCTTCTATGAACTGTCTCTAAATCAGGCAACTTTAATTTTTTGAATTCACAATCTCTGGTGGAGACAAGAAGATAAAACAGGTGTCCCATGTACATAGATAATTGTGAGGATTAAGTAATAGTAAGTAGGATAATATAATAAGCTTACCATAGTGTCTCTGCTAGAGTAAACAGTCTGTACATGCTAGCCATTACTACTAAATGAACAGTTATCATTCTGGACACATTGTCATTTCTTCTTTCTTCTTTTAGACATGTTTTCTAATTAGCAGAGCCCATCAGGTCTGTTAAATCTGCCTAATCTGGCATTTGTAACAGCTTTGCAGACATATCATCTGCGGGTGCAGACTCAGAACAACCCACACCCCCAGAGCCCTCTCATATCAACTGGTGTTCAGCCCCACATTTCTCCCCTCCCTGGACTGTCCCATAAGTGAAAAACAGCTTCTTTTTTATTATGATTTTAGCATAAATTATATTAAAATGTCTCAGTTCTTTTATGTTATTGTTTGTGTGGGGTTTTCTTTATTATGGGAAAACCCTATTGGATAACAAGCATCATCCTAACAAAGATATGATAAACGGGAATCCGAATATAGAATTCCCATTCATAGATTTTCACAGAATTTTTGGAAGCTATTTGACACTTGATATGTTTATTTCCCCTCTCGTTTAATAAGGGAGTACTAAGAATGTACAATGTACTGCCTGGTAATTACTTGGTGGAGAAAGGGTTCACTCTGCAGTTCATGAGAGAAACCAAGAATAAAAAAATGCAATATATTCTCTGTGTCATCACCTCACTGTTCCTCTAAAAAAAAAAAATCCAAAATATCAGATTATGACTACAATAGAAATTCTAAAGCCTGAAAATCAATAAAGACTAATTTAGCCTAAATCCCTAACATCTCTGCAAGGTATGTATTTTGTTTTTCATAGCAGAGCCTCTCAGTGATACTCATGAATTAGAAAATGTAGCAGAGGAGTTGGGGTTTTTTTTGCAGTTTTGGCCGGGGCCAGGCTTGACCCTGCCACCCCCAGTATAGGGGACCAGCACCCCACTCCTTGAGCCATAGGCAGCGCCCCCCTAGCAAATATAGCAGAGGAGTTTTAAGCAAAACCTCTAAAAGCATTTAAGTTATAGCTACTAAAGATTATAAAATATTTCTCCCAAAACTTTAATTTAGCAATTATAATTAAAACTGTAAGAACTGATTTAGATAGCTTGGAATGAACATGTAATAGAGACAGGTAAACTTGAAACATTTTGTAGTTCTGCTTTTAAGCTTTCAAATGTTCTTGCTAATCAGTACAAGAGTCCATAACCCACACTACTTGAATACTTCCTGTCATACTTTTAAAGACCATTTCTATGGATTTACACCCCAAACCTTAAAAATTTTGGGTTCCTCTCAGATTCCAAAATATGAATAAGGTATAGTTAGTGAAGTATACCGTATAATGCTGATGAAATCCCAAAATAAAAAGCCATTAATATTAAAAAAATACATTTTCCAAAGAAAAGTAACCATTATTGAGTCTTCAGGTTCAGAACTATTTATGGAAATATAGTTTGGCACAAAGCAGTTCACAGACTACAATTAAGAGATGGGGTGAATAGGAATGTTAAAGTCTAATAATACATGGTAAATGATACTAATATTTGTAATGGTATAAAATTGTTCCCTAATGAAATATGGGCACGAAAGAAGGGGCTACTTTGAATATGCTGAGCTTTAGAGGAACACCTCACTAAATAAAAACCTTTATTTATAATAAAAAATTATACAGTAGAACCTCCATTGTTGACCACTTACCTACACTGACTACATCCTTAAGTTGACCTAATTTTCATGGACTGGACGTGTACCTCACATACATATTAGTTGTTCCTTACCTTGACCACCTCTGTATGTTGACTGGTTTGTTACAGTCACTTCAATAGTCAACTTACAGAAGTTTACTATATATATTTAAGGTGTACAATGTGATTTGATATTATGTATACATACAATGTAAAATGATTACCATAATCAAGCTAATTAACATATCACTTCACGTAATTACCCCCGTATATGTATAGGGTGAACATCTAAGATCTACATTTAGCTCATTTATACATTATTAACTACAGCCACCATCCTTTAGTTCGCCAGAGCTCCAGAACTTTGTACTCTGTGACATTTCTCTATTTTCCACCCCCCAGCCACTGTAACTACCATCCTACAGTTACTATGAGTTCAACTTTGTAGATTCCACACAGAAGTGATCTTATACAGGATTTGTCTTTTTGTGTCTGATTTATTTCACTGAGCATAATGTCCTCCAAGTTCATCCTCACTGTCATAAATGACAGTGCTTTCTTCTGTGTTTTTAAGTCTAAGTAATATTCTGTTGTGAACTTGCCATTGCCATTTTGTTGTTTTCTGACTGACTCGTAGTTCTCTGGTTCCTGTACTCCTCTCCTGCTATCTTCCGTTGTGATTTGATGATTTCCTATAGCAATACGATTTGATTCTTTATCCTCTGTGTATAGGTTTCTGGATTGTCGTTACCATGGAGTTACATAAAACTTCTTATAGAGAAGGGTCTATTTTAAGCTAATAACAACTTAACTTTGATTTATACGGCCTGCACTTTTACTTCCCCATGTTTTTAATGTCATGTTTTACTTCTTCTAATATGGTGCATCCATTATGAATTATTGTAGCTATATAATTTTAATACTTTTGTCTTTTTACCTTTATATTAGAGTTAAAAGTAATTCCCATATCACCATTGTATGTGTAGAAGTAAAGTATTCTGAATTTGAATATATACTTACTTTTATCAGGGAGTTTTATACCTTTGAATGTTTTCATGTTACTAATGAGCATCCTTTCATTACAGCTTCAGGAATTTCCTTTAACATTTCTTGCAAGATAGCTTAAGTGGTGATGAACTCACTGAAGCTTTTGTTTGTTTGCAAAAACTTGTTCTCTTCTTCCTTTACAAAGGATGGCTTTTCTGAGCAAAGTATTATTAACTTTTTGTTTTCCTTTCAACACTTTGAATATATAATCCCACTTCTTCCTGGCCCATAGGATTTCTGCAGAGAATTTACTGATAGTCTTATGGGAGTTCTCTTACATGTAGCAAGTCTCTTTTAATGTTTTCAAAATCCTTTTTATCTTTGATTTTTGACAATCTGATTACAATGTGTTTTATTGAAGTCCTCTTTGGGTCTAAATTATTTGAGGATATTTGGGTGTCCATCTCTCTCCCAAGATACGAGAAGATTTTAGCCATTATTTTTAAAATAAAATTTCTGCCCCTTTCTTTCTCTTTTCCTTCTAATACTCCCATAATGTATGTACAGCATAATTTCTCTTGATGGCATCCCATATGTCCCATAAGCTTTCTTCATTCTTTTTTCTTCTTTGACTGGATAATTGCAAATGCCTCATCTTTCAGTTCACAGATATTTTCTTCTGCTTGATCAAATCTGCTGTCAAAACTCTCTTGCATTTTTTATTTCATTAATTATACTCTTCAGTTTCAGGATTTCATTCTTTTTTATGATTTTTTTTAGCTTTTAATTTTCTTTAATACATTGCTTTCATAGTTATATTGAGTTATTTATTTGTGTTTTCTTGTAACTCAGTAAGATTCCTTAAAACACTAATTCTCGAATTATTTGTCAGATAGTTTGTAGACCTCCATTTCTTTGGGACTAGTTACTAAGAAATTATTGTGTTCTTTTGCTGGTGTTATGTTTCCTTGTTTGTTGTGTGTATATCTGTTACTTAAAGTTTGCTTTGCTATTTGTACATTTGAAGCAGTCACTTCCTCCAGTATTTACTGAGTGGCTTTGGGAGAGAAACACATTTAACAGTCAGCTCAGCTGTAGATATTCTGAGGCTCTCTGGAACCTTTTCTATAGATGTATTCCCACCATTCCTCTTGTTCCCTCTCTTGAAAGGTAATTCATAAGATCGCATATTTCCATGCTTTCTCTCAATCCCACAAAGCCAGGCTGTGTGCTGATAGCCTCTCTTTTGTTTTTCCTATAGCAGTGCTCTGAAAAGCTCAGATTTGTGTACAATCTTCCAATCTTATAGTTAAGAAAACTGACTATATGTGCCTGCAAGCCATCTGTTCATGCATAGGGACCAGCCACAGGAACAGGAAGAGAGGATTTGTGCAAAGCATGGGGTCACCTGTGGAGTTGGGTCCATAGGAGTCCAAATAAGTTCATGAACAGGCCTCCTGAAGAGATCTGAGAAGTAGTACGATATGCGACCTTTTGCTTAATTCTGAGCTCTGGTTGCTGTGAAATCTCCCCTTATGCTGACTCTCAGTTTCTCTAGCCACTCAGCCATGCCCATCCCTTAATTCTGGGTGGGACGAGAAAGGTGGGCTTCTTGGGAAGCATTCTTCACAGCAGAAGAGGCTGGGTGCCCACTCACTATGGTCTTGATTTCCCCATGCCAAGGGGGCCTCTCACTGCATTAAGCTGGGCTGCTTTACCGGGAAGGTGATAGCAGTGATGTGAAAGCACTCTTCTTGCCCTCTTCAATGCATCTATTCTTGGATTTCTCTGTACCAGTGGTAGGCTGGAACTTTTCTATTGTACTCTTAGACTCCCACAAATGTACTCTTATCCCTGGGTAGTGGTCAAGATCAGTACTTCTGCTGGGAGATGAGTACAAAATTCCTGTTCTACCATCTTGCTGACATCACTCCTCACAAACTTTTAGTGTTGAAAAATATGACTACCTTGGCTCGGAGCCTGAAACACGGTGGTTATGGCAGTAGCCACATGCACCAAGGGTGGTGGGTTCGAACCCAGCCTCAGTCAGCTAAAACAACAATGACAACTGCAACCAAAAAAAAACACAGCCGAGTGTTGTGGCCGGTGCCTGTAGTCCTAGCTACTTGGGAGGCTGAGGCAAGAGAATCGCTTAAGCCATGAAATCAATATATAACCACCTACACACTCATACGAATGGCAAAACATAACTATAGTCCAAAAGTAGAAGGGAAGAGGAAAGAGAGAGGAGGGAAGGGGGGATAGAGGTTATTGGGGGGAACTTCATCTAATGTGCATGATGCAATGGTACATTTCAAAATTACGAAATGAGTATAACTGTGATGGATTTGTTATAGTTTAATGTACGCATTTCACATTGTATATCGAAGCAGTATCCTGAACCCCATAAATGCATCAATGTACAATGTTATGATTTAATAAAAATAATCATAAAAATAATCATTTAAGCCCAAGAGCTTGAGGTTGCTGTGAGCTGTGATGCCAGATCGCTCTACCCAGGGTAACAGCTTGAGACTCTATCTCAAAAGAAAAAAAAATATGACTACCTCCTTCATGTGATAATTGAGATGATTCAAGTTTTATTATGATTTATATCACCAAATACATGGAAATGCATATACCAGGGCAGTGAAACTTTTTTCTACACCCACCCCAAATTACTCTCCACACTCCATTTTAAGGGGAACAACAAAATAAAAAGAAAATACACACATGGAGCCAATCTTCTAATACATTATCCCATCAAGTTCCAGCTTTTCTGTCAGCCCCTGCCCCTGCCATCCCTCTTTCATTCCCACCCCATATTTGGCCATAATCGGGTTCACAGATTGGGTTTTCTTGGAACATCAACCACCTCTGCAGCCACCAGACACTAAGCAGCAATATAACTGGAGAGTGAGACCACTGTCCTGCCAGAAACTATCAAGACCTTCAAACCAGCAGGAGGCAGCTTCAGAGGTGACTAAGAACTGAACTGAGCCAAAACGGAATATTTCTGTGCTGCTTCCAGCAACACAATGCATATTCTAATGTGATTGCAGACTGGAAAGATTTCATATGCCCTTGTGGATTAACTTCACTGTGTGCCTGGAAAAGAGAGTGTGTTTGGATTCTCTGGCAGCTTTCAAGGGCCCTCCCTTACCAGTAACACCTGCTTTTGTTGGTTAAGTTTTAATAGGACTTTTTTCTTTTAATAGGATGAGTTTGGGAGGGAAAATGGAATTGGCATCAGCTTTTCTGACGTGATTATGAACAAGTGCAAAGCATCAGAGGCATCCTCTCAGAGAAGAAAAACGTCTTTTTGCCCTCTGAGTCCTTATCTTAAGAATACATGCATAAATTTTTACTTAGTAAAATGTTAGACTACCTCATTTATGATCTGGCCTGCCCAGAATTGTTGCTAAGATTTCGAATCTTGGACATTAATGGGATTCTCACGTCTTTGACGAGTACAGGTTTCAGGATTCATGCTGGAGTTTATGATGCACGACCTTATTAATGTGAACTTCACTAGTTCATAACACGAAAGTTTTGAGTTGAGGTAGGCTCGTATTCATCTTTTACTTTAGATCTAAACAAAGTGTTTTATAAATTAATAAATGTAAATAAAAATTTCTGGCCAAGAAAGAGCCTATTCAACATCATAAGGTCCAATTTGCACATATTTAAAACACATGCTACCTATAAACCTGTATTAATTAATCATTAAACCAATCTCCTGGGGACTATAAGACAATAATTTAGTTACGCAACACAAAAGAAGACAAGCAAATTTTCTTTTAATATAATCTCTTAGGTTCACATCTTTCTCTCACTGACACAGACATCACCTTGACTATCCAGGCTAGCCACTTACTAAAACGCCTGTTTCTCATATAACCTGTTGACTCTTCCCAGGCAAGCTGATGAACTCAGCTAGGTTTGGTAGCCCTGCCTCAGTGTTCCTGAGGCAACGAATTTCAGCCTACTGACTTTGTGCTTTTACTTTCATTAGGTAAGGTGTAAAAGAAAATTAAAGGTATTAAAAACTGACCCCTTTTCCTGTTTTAGGAGGAAGAAATTGGGAAATGCAAAGCCTAGAACAACAACAAAGAAGGGAAAATGAGAGCTCAGTTCTAAGGTTCTCTGTTTCTCTTCCCTTGACACTGGAGTGGTTTTACGCTTCCCCGGGTCTGTTTCCTCTTCTCCTTTATCACGTAAACACACGCACCCCCTCCTTCACTGTCCATGTGCTTTTACTCCCTCGTGCATTTCTTTCTTTTGCTTCTTCATCCACAAGGAAATTTCATATCCCATCCTCGTTCTTTCTGCCAGTAAGATGTCTACAATAGGATACGGCATTCCAAGTATGGAATTTTCTCCATAGTCCTATAAACCAGACTTTTCTCCCCACTTTGGGGGCTCAGCCTAGGGTCTCTGGGTTTGTAAGCTGAATTATTAAGGGTCACTGAAGTAACTGTGTGTCTGGCAATTTGCTGTCGTGACTAGTTGTCCCTTCTTTCATTAGTTTGTCTAATTACGTACGCAAAAGCATCACGTAGGCGACCGGTTATTATCAAATTACTACAGGTGAGAGTCCGGGTTCTGGTAATGTGAACTCATCTCCTCACTCATGAAATGGTTTGACAATAGTGCCCACTTCACAGTAAGTGCTCTGGGAACAGCAGCTTTTATTACTACACTCCCACCTCTCAGGGCCCCCAGACAGCACTAAATGGACACCAAGTCCATGACTGTGAGTTTCCACTGCCTTCCTGCCCTGTCTCCTTTCCTGGATCCTCCACCTCTGCCCTTACAAGTGTCCCCTTGGCATCCTTTTCTTCCAGGTCCTTTGCCTGGAGCATCTACCTATGTAATTTTAACTCCTACCCAATACTTCCATGCTTTCCAGTTTGAGTTTCCCAGCCATGGGCCTCTCTCCTGGGCTCTCCAGCTATTCTCCCAGACATCCAGGAACAACTCCTCACTGTCTTCATACTCTTCAATTTCAACATGCCAGATTCGAAATTCATCACTCTTCTCTCCTTCTTGGAGGGAGCGATGGGGATCTCGGCAGTTTAGGAAGGAAAATGTCTGTGCCAAAAGCAATCCAAAGGGTCAGAGGTCACCAGCACGTGTTCTTGTCCCACTTTAACAGAAACACTGGTCTGTGCTCAGAGCTGAGCTCCCCCGGGATCTCCCCTGTGTATGTAATTCATCTTCAGTGGTCCTGGCCAAAGAGGCATAATCCATTATTAGGAAAACACCTTGCTTTTTTATTTCTTCAAAGAATTCCCAAAATTTATGGGTCCACTTACGTCTCAAAACATTTTCTTCCTCCATCTAAACTATATTTAATACGTCCTTCTGAGACTCTCAGGAAGAGCTCAGGGCTATCCTCTCCTAGTTTTTAAATCACCTTTGAAGGTTGACCAACACGTGCTAACAGCTACAGGGACTAGAGTCCCAAAGCTGATTAAAAAAACAAAAAGGAAAAAGTAAAATATATGTTAAGCAATAATTTTCCCCAATATCTCAAACATTTTAAAAATAACTACCATATCTTTTCAGAGTTTATTCATTATTAGGAGTCTCTTCCTTTTCTCCCTGGTAGAGATGGTCAAGCTTGTACAAATTTTGAGGGCTGGACAGAACTACATTTGAAGTACAGAACTACTGTACTCAGAGGTAATAGCCACAAAATACAGCGGCCCTCCTTTAATACCCTTCTCCCCCTTCACAAAGACAAAACATCACAGGCCTTGAAATCATAAACGTAATAGAGCTGGCTCCACTTTACATCCAGAATCTATGAGATTCACACAGACTTTCTACCTTATGGACTCTAACCACTGTACAGGGATTTGCTCTAGCAGTGAAGAATGTCCTGAGCTCACTTGAGTACAGAAGAAATTGCTTCTGTTCCAAGATGTACCTGTGAGGTTGATCTGGAAAAAGAGAACTCTCTGCTTTTTTAAAAGTTTCCAAAGTATACCTACAAGTTTGATTAATGCCTTTTAACTTCTATCTCACCCAAACACTCACATCGATTGCCATGTAAAGAAAATTTTGAAAAGGGTACACAGGCAGATTCAATTCACGTATACCTCCTGGCTCTGAAATGGTCTGTCATTGACAACCAATGCTCTCATTTAATCACCTGGGTTAATTACATGAATATTAACTGCAGCAGGATGGACCACAGACCCCGGAGTTTTGACTTATTCCTCTTCCTTTTCGACATACTGTGGAAACAGACAATATAAAGCTAACCACATTTGGGGCCAGATACTGCTATATCTCGTGTAAAACCTCATAGATCTTGATTTTGGCATATTCAGCATAAACTTTAGATTTTTCTTTTTTGCTGTACTCAGAAAATCTGGCACCTACATGCTTCAATATTTCCCAGGCTTCTCATCAAGCTTAGCTACAAATCAGTTCTCGGTGTTTGACCACACCCCCTCATTTTGGTGGCACTTCTGAATTCTCTTCTCCTCCAGTTTCCATGACTTTTATTTTTCTATTTGTATCTGTTCTTCAGCTTTCACTTATGTGGACTTGACTCTGAGCAGATCTGTGAGTTTCCTAAACCCATCTCTCTGCTGGAGTGAGGGGGGCTGCCTTATGCCATGCTGATGCGGAGCCTGTGCAGGCTCTGTCCACCGTGAGTCAACAATGATAACGTGTGGGGATTTTAATTGTAGCTCCCCACCCAATACTCCAACGCTTTTCAAGTCAAGTTTCCCAGCTGTGGCCTTTCTCCTGAGCTTTCCAGCTACACTCCTAGACACCTAGTAACAATTCCTCCCTGTCTTCACGCTCTTCAATTCCAACACGCCAGATTCAAAATTCATCACTGTTCTCTTGTTCTTGGGGGAGATACAAGGAGCGAGGGAATACAGTGGAAACATATAGTCATGGACTTGCTATACATTTAGTGCTACTTGGGGGCCCTCAAATAGAGACCCAATAGAGCGACTTCTATCTGTGAATCACTCACACGTCAAGAGGGAAAGCAGCACAAAGTTTAAAACAAACATTTGAAAGGAGTTTGGCTTCCAATTGAATTCTGGACTCAACATCCATAAGAAAAAGCTGATTTCAATTTGACTTATCTTTCACTTGACTTTACACTTCCTGCTCTTGTATAAGAAAAATGTTTCCTTAGAAATTTTTCCTAGGAAAACCAATATGGAAACAATTATTTTATTTCTGATTGATAGGAACCCTAAGATTCCTCAGCTCTTGAAATGGGTTCATAGGAAGGATTATGTAGGCACTGTTTCTAGACCCCAGAAGACGGTGACAGATTGCCCAAAATGGAAAGACCTCCATGCCGATGCTTGCTTTGCAGTTTCCAGAAGAGTAGACCCATCACATCCTCCATTTATTTATTTTTATGTTTTGTTCATACAGACTCAAGGAATCAGTGCCCTGAACCATTTATTAGGCATCCTTTCTCAACAACACATCTTCAGGAACACAACTCCTAATCCCCTTGCATTATATTAAGCACATAACCACTTCTACCACTTCTATATTTTTCTAAGTGATTTATCAGAAGTAAAGAGGGACAGATAGAGGTAATTATCACACATGGGAGCTTAAATCTTTCACTGACTTGTCTTTCAGTGTTTCCTTCAAACAGTTTTTAAACCTTACCACTGCACACTCCTCCCAGATTTGTATGCCTGAATCAGAAAGGAATCAACTTTCTTCCGAGCCCCACCATTCTTTCTGCAGACAGCTAGCACAGCCTTATCAACAGAGCGATTTCCATCTGTGTCTCACCCATGCAGACTCATCATTCTGTTCATAAATTCCTGGTCTTGTAAAATCTCAAGTCAGACCCCTGAAGGATGAGCTTTACATCTTGAATAACAGTAAGTGAAAAAGACTTTCTAAAAGGATAAAATAAATGTCACTTTCCACAGAATAATCCAAGGAAGGCTTGAATTCAGGTACCATCAAATGTTCATTTATATCACTCACAGCTAATGGCAGAAACTGATAAGCACAAAAGACAACGGGGGTTTCCAGCAGAAAACAATGCAACGTCTAGAGAACACCCTTCTGGTTCTGATTCTACCCTTTCATGGCCTTTGAAATATTCCATAGCTCTCTAAGTTTTAGATGACTAAGAGAAAACTAAGTCTTATCTATAGAAATGCACATAAATTCTGTCCTCTGGAGGTTCAACTGACTTCTTTTTCCTCATTTAAAAAAAAATCAGTTTTACATCCATTTGTAAATTCATCTCACATTCTTTTATTGCATATAAATTTATGCTTCTCCTTTGAATGGTTATGATCTGTTTAGTTCTCTCATGATGAGATAAATAAAATCTTCAAAACATGTTTATTTTATGCTCATTTGAAAGTCATGATTTTCCATTTTCTTAAAAAAATTATTCTTTCAGAGTAGAATAAGTAATTCCCAAAGCCATTAATAGGGACAATTTAAAAGCCATTATAACAGATTCCAGATATCGTTTTCTTTTTTTTTTTCTGCTAACAAATTTTCCTGCATTGAATATCATTTAAATAATAGCTTAGAAAGTCTAGTCTTTGGTGTTTTGTGGTGATGTATTTATTGTGTTGGGATTTCACCTGGAATGTACATGTGAGCTCTCTGTGGAAGAGGACATAATATATATGACTGCTGTGGTTCAACAAGATGCGTAACTCTTACCTATGGATACACAAAGGCGCTGGAAAATCACGGAAACCTTCATTTGGGGAGTCACCAATCTCCCACATAAATGTAATTCATAGTAATTTAAGACCCTTGATGGAATAAGAGTTGCCTGAGAAAATCATTCTCATTTTAGAACCAGCAACAACAGCCAGGCTCCTTTTAACACCATTCTCTCCCATTCCACAGTATACAAATTCACAGTGGAATTACAACTAAAACCAAAAACAGAGCTAAGAACACGTTTGCTTAAAATGTGTTTATGGAAAGCAGCTAACATCACGTTACATTCCCAACAACCGTGACCCCTTTCAAAAGTGAACACACTTTCACTCCTTGACTCTTCATATTATTCTATTTTTACATTTTCAAAACAGAGGATCAACAATGACTTTCTTTCACACTACAGAAAAAAAGAGTTCACATGAAGTATTGTCTTAACAAAGGAACAATTTAGTAGTTTTCATTCCTTCCCTGTTTTGATTTCTGACTTAGCAAAGAGGGTTTTATGCCATTATAAATACATACAAAGCTGTTTCTATCAATGACACATGTCCCAGAAAAACAACTTAAAAGGCCACTTCCCAGACGTCTAGCCCAGTGTTATATCTCTAGAAAAAGTTTCAAAGATTTTAGAATTTATAGATCTTTTTTGGTTACTCTGAAATACGGTTATAGTTTTCTTATTTAAATATATTTTTTAAATTTTTTTATTAAATCATAACTTTGTACATTGATGCATTTATGGGGTACTGTTTCGATATACAACGTGAAATGTTTACATTGAACCAACTAACACATCCATCACAATTATACTCATTTCTTAATAGTTTTGAAATGTACCACTGCATCATGCACATTAAGTGAGGTCCCCCTGAATACTCTCACTTCTCCCACATCCCCTCTCCCCACCCCTCTCTCTCCTCTTCCCTTCTACTTTATGGACTACAGTTATGTTTTGCCATTCTTATGATTGTGTAGATGGTTATATATTGATTTCATAATAGTGTCGAGTACACTGGATACTTTTTTTTCCAATCTTGGAATACTTTACTAAGAAGAATATGTTCCAGCTCCATCCAGATAAACAAAAAAGATGTGAAGTCTCTGACCTTTTTATGGCTGCATAGTATTCCATGGTGTACATATACCACAATTTGTTAATGTATTCATGGGTCGATGGGCATTCTTTAAATATTTTAGTGACCAAAGATATTGTCCTTGAGAAACTAAACTGGACTTTAAGCAAGTAGGCCATCTTTAAAAAAAAATCACATTGGAATACTCAGTTTTTATTAATTTCATTTTCTGATCAGACTTTATGAAACTTAGTTTTTATACCCAAGAGCAACAGAAATCTTTAATAAGAAATAAATGAAGCTAGTTTCATTTCTTTCACTATCTTAGACTTAAAACATGAGAAGAAACGAATGATAAAATGTTTCTTAAGCTTACGGCTCTGGGTAATGATTTACAGGGTTGAAACGGAATTACTATCTAGTCCTACACTTTTTTTTTTATTAGATCTTTTTTTTTTTTTTTTTGAGACAGAGCCTCAAGCTGTCCCCCTGGGTAGAGTGCCGTGGCATTACAGCTCACAGCAACCTCCAACTCCTGGGCTCAAGCGAGTCTCTTGCCTCCGCCTCCCAAGTAGCTGGGACCA
>CAUYTI010125398.1:0-34700 GCA_963575145.1 Galago senegalensis
CCTCCAACTCCTGGGCTCAAGTGAGTCTCCTGCCTCAGCCTCCCAAGTAGCTGGGACTACAGGCACCTGCCACAACGCCTGGACGTTTTTTGGTTGCAGCAATCATTGTTGTTTGGCGGGCCTGGGCTGGTGATTCCAACCCGCCACCTTAGGTGTATGTGGCTGGCGCCTTAGCCGCTTGAGCCACAGGCGCCGAGCCCCAGAATCTTTTTATTACTCCATTAAGCAGCCACTCCCATTTCCCCTCCCCCCAACCCCTGGCAACCACTAATCTGCTTTCCGTCTCTACAAAATTGCTGTTCCAGATGTTTGATACAAATAGAATCATACAATAGTACGGTCTTTTGTGTCTGAATTTTTTCACCCAGCTGAAGATTAATTTTAGCCTCCTTAGCTAAGAAGGGTGAGCAATGGGAAGTAGAATATATATTCTGTGATATAAATATTTGGGGTTATCTTTAAAATCTCATCAACATTCTAGTTCACTGTTTCATCCAGATTTGGGGAACCCATCTGTTATTCATGCACGTTACACATTCTGCTTTGTTAACTCTTTCCACGTAGGTTTGAGCTGGCATGAGGCCAGGATGGGCAATGTGAGGACACTTCAGGGGCCCCCCTATCCTGCTCAGTAAGGGAGGGTGTCTTTCCCGGAGAGTGACCTGCCAGGACCAGAAGAGTCAAAGGCCATGCAGCCCCAGGGGCACGCAGATGCTTATCTGGAGACACTTCAAGTCATAATAAAAATGAAAGCAAGCCCATCTCTACCAGCAAGTAAGTTAATTATTCATGGGCTTTACTTTAAAGGAAAGACAGATTTATAGGGAAAAGAAAAGGACACCGCATCAACTACAAAAATCATTTCCAGAAGAAGAAAATGTCTAATCAAATGTGAGTCAAAGATAATGCGTTCTTGGTTTGCACAGCACAGCTGCTGAGTTTTAAAAGGGTCCAAGGTTTGTGAACTATGGGTAATTTGAAAGAACACAAAGCTTTACTAGGGATGTACCCCACCGGATGGCCAGCTGAGACGATAATTCTACCGAAGTTCTGCAAAGTTTGGCAGCCCCCAGTCTGGAGAGTCTGAGTCTATCACGCCAGGAGAGCCCAGGGTCTGTAAGAGCTGCTTTAAAACCGTGAAGCACTTGCAGGCTCAGTTTAAGGGATTCAGTCAGGGTCACAGATTTTATTTGCTGCAGACTCCCACCATTTTTAACAGAGTACCTAAGTGCAGGCTTCATTTTTTCTTTTCAGTGCTTCCTTCTTCACCTATCTCCTTTTTATTAATAACCAAACATAAATACAAGACAAATATTCTTAGCTTCTATTCTGTTACCATTTCTGTATTTGCTAATATCAAAGTCTCAATTAATCCTCATACAAATTCATGTTGTTTTTCTGCTTCTGTTTGAAAATATGAACCACGTAGTCTTGAAAATTTTATTCCATAAGGACGAACTTAATCATATACACAAGCACCGCAGTCATCCGCTAAACAAATCCATGTGAGGATAGAAGGAGCATCACAGGCCTGATCTGGACGCAAAGGCCTTTGTGCTTTTCTCCTTCTCTTTTTAAAAGTTTCTGGACTCTGTAACTGAACGCACAGCAGACTCTGGTTAAAAATTCATGATGATTCCTTTTTAAATAATAGCACTTGTCTTTTTACGAGGTCTTTCAGCTCAAAAGGATCCCTATTTCACTCCACAAATATTTACATTCAAAAGTCATGACTATTCTAACAAATTTCCAGGTGATCCCAAAAAGAAAAAAAAAGAAGAATATAAGTCAGGCTTATAAGAGACAACATCACTAGGTTTGAACAAATATACCTGAATTTATCCATACAATAAATGATGTTCTCATCAAAGTAGGAGGCTATTTTCGAAGGATTCAAGGATTTTTAAAACGCTTTTGGAATTTCAGTTAAGAACTGCCTTCCTTCATACACAGAGAATTGTTTTGAATGTCCCTGATGGCTTAAAAAAATTTTTTTTTTCTCATTATGGTAAGTTTCCTTTTTGGAAACAACCAAACCATTCAATAAGGCAGATGGTAATTGGCTGGATAGAACTGCTTTAGCCTAAAAAAGAGGTGACTACTATATAATGAAACTTTTATTTTTAATGATTCTTTAATTACTCATAAATATGATTTCAAAAGGTAACTCTAAAACATTTAAACAATAGCAGTACAATTGAAAGAAGTATCTTGATTTCCAAATCAACTCCTCTGAAAAGGATGATATTTTTTTTCAATAGACAGAGTCTCACTTTGTCACCCAGGAATGTGGTTGTACCGTCATAGCCCACTGCAGCCTCAAACTCCTGGGCCCAAGAGATCCTCCTATCTCAGCCTCCTGAGCTGCTATGATTACAGACCACCATGCCCAGCAACTATATGGTTTGTGGGGTCAAACTATCATGGCCTTGTTTGATTTTGACAGACATACTGCACCATTAGTAACTAGCCAAGGAGAATTGACTATTTTCAGCTTGCAACAGTATCAAATTTTATCTAACAATTCCATTTCTTGAATGAATAGATGTGCAAACCCTGAAATACCTTCATGGAACTATGACTCTATAAGATCTTCTTTTTATTTTAAGACATAGTCTTTGTCACCTTGGTTAAAGTGCTGTGGCATCATAGCTCACAATAGCCTCAAACTCTTGGGCTCTCTCCCCTCAGCCTCCCCTAAAGCTGGGACTACAGGTGCCTGCCACAAAAACTGGCTAGTTTTTCTAATTTTAGTAGAGACAGGGTCTTCCTCTGAGCTCAGGTAATCCACCCAACTCAGCTTCCCAGAGTGCTAGGATTACAGGCTTGAGCTACCACGCCTGGCCAACCCTATAAATTTAATACGAATAAACCTGTGTTTTGTTTTTTGTGTTCCTGTCGATGAAAATGGGAGGAAGGAAATTGGGCACCTGTTGTACACCAATGACTAAAACAACAACATGTTACTATTTTAATGCTCTCAACATCTCTAAGCTAAAAATTTTAATCCCCACTTACAGAGTCAAAAACCCAGATTAGCAGAACACTGCATTTACAATTAGCTGATCAGGCTCGCACCTGTAACACAGTGGTTACAGCAGCAGCCGCATATACCAGAGCTGAAGGGTTCAAACTCGGCCGGGCCAACTAAACCACAACAATGACAACTGCAACAAAAAACAGCCGGGCATTAGAGTGGATGCCTGTACTCCCAGCTACTTGGGAAGCTGAGGCAAGAGAATTGCTTAAGCCCAAGGGTTTGAGGTTGCTGTGAGCTGTGACACCACCACGCTCTACCAAGGGCTGCATAGTGAGACTCTGTCTCAAAAAAAAAAAAAAATAGAATTAGCTGACCACAGGTGAGAAAAAAACCAAAAGCTGCACCCATGTGTTTGGAAAATGAAATGAAAATATTTTCCCGCTGAGAACCCCTTTTCCCTCCCCCAGAAACTGATGCTATCATTTCTCCTACTTGCTTTTTCATTAATCTCAATAATTCTTTTGCCATACTTTTCAAAAATATAAAATAGGACAATTACCTCCCAATCTGGGAAAATAAAATGTCCTACGACTTTTTATCTTGTTATTTATACAAGGAGCCTTTGCAAACCAGTTAAGTGCTTGAACCAGTTAAGTATTGGGTGGGACATTTAAAAATAAATTGAGCTAAATAAAGAACGGTTAAAGGGACTAGAACAAAGAAAAAACTCGTGATCCTCAGCTAAAAGATATTAGAGGACACCATCTATGGTGGTAATAACTAAAGATTTAAGAATGAAAGAAGATGAAAACCCCATACTGTACCCCAGAAGTGCATTAATGTACATAGTTACCATTCAATAAAAAAAAAAAAAGAATGAAAGAAGAGGTCTTTCAGATAAATGCAAGAGGAAACTGAGAACCAGTGTCAGGGTATTTCATTTGACCTTAGAGACATATTTTAGTGGTGACTTTGTTCATAAAAGTGTTTCTGATACAGTTTTTTTTTACTTTTAATGACCCAAATTTACCAGCAATCTCCCAATTCCCCTTTATTCTAATAAGGCTTGTTCATTTCAGCTTTTATTTTCTTATATAGACCCCTAATGACCAATGATTTGAAAGGAAACAAATTAAAATAAGACACTTGGATTAAATAACGAATTCTTACATCATAACGATGAGTAACGACTGTCAAAATAAATATAAGTTCCTGTAACTTACTAATGTTTAGGGACTCTTGCCTTATTTCTGTGAGCGTTTCATTCTCGTGGACTTTTGTCTTTACCCATAGTCAAAACTAACACCACTCATGTTCTAAAAGAGTTTGAAATTAAAGTGACTGATGTTTTGAAAATAACATGACCCCAAAATAGTCTTATTGGGAAATATAGATTTTCGAATGCTACCAGAGGAGTTCCCAAAATCTCCAGACAGCTTGCGTTACTTCTGGCTTTTTTTGTTCTCTTAAGTCTGCATCTGTTTTTTATACTGAAAGGATATACAGAAACTGGTGTACCCTGTTCATCTTAAGTTGCCATCTTATGAAGCAGAGCTGAGTACAGAAATGTCTCTCACTTCAAAGGGCATACCGTGGGGCGCAAAGAAAGAGGGGACTGGGTCCATCCAGCCAAACATTGCTCTTTGGCACTCATACTCAACTCCCCAGGGACATAAGAGGGTAAACTCTGGCCTTTGTAGCCCTAGGTAACATTTCCCACAACCCCTGATTCATAAATATTGACATTTGGGGGAAATAAAAACAAAAAAAAGAAGAAAAAGGCCTTAGAAAAAAATGTTATTAAGTTGAAATGTTTATATATTTTTAAAACCTGATTTATATCTAAGATACCACTATAATTTTTAAATAAAATATACCTTATCTGAGAGTTCTTAAAAATAGTATTAAACATCAACAACTAAGAAAAGGAAAACATTCAATAGTTTTAAATTGCTTTTTGGGTTTGGTTTGTGTTTTTTGTTTATTTTTGTTTTTTGCCATCAGGAAAGTAACAGGCAGGACAGAGTTGAAAGCATCTTCTTCTAAAGGAACTATAATAAGACCATTCTCACATAAAATATATTTTTTTTGGTTAATGCCAATTTTTAAATCATAGTGAATTTTGAATTATTTATCTTCAGCAAAATCTTTTTTTTTTCCTTTTAAATATTTGTCTCCACCTCTCTTTGCTTCAAAAAGCAAAACAATGTATTAAATAGTAACGAAGACCTTTGCGGAGTCCTCTGGCTGGAGACTGTTTCCTCTGTGGAACTACAGCGCAGCCTGGTGGCAATAGCTGTTATAACTACAGATTGTGGACACGAAAATAAATACATTGTCAGGAAAGAGAGCAGCGAGTGGCTCGCTAAGCATCACGATCACAAGCAGAACTTTTAAAATTTTTTTAATATATCTTTTAAGAATAGTAACTTTACTGATGAACCATCAGATCACCCTACACAATCAACTTTTATATATTTTTCGCAAATACAAATTTGTATTCATATTTTACTACTTTAAGACTGGTAACAATTATCTGAACAATGCTTCAAGAGAATTCAAGAGGGAAATACGGTCTTTACTGAGTGATCCCGGAGAGTAAACCAAGTAGTTTGTCCGCCCTGGGAAGCTTCTTTTCCTCCTCGTGTCACAGGTCCAGTAAAGCACAGCCAAGAAAACCCAAAAAAAGATGTATTTGCCATTAGACTTTTTCTAGCCTTCAGATTTTAGCTAACAGAAAATCCAGTTAACCAAATTCATTTCCATTCTTGCAAAAAAAAAAAAAAGTATTGTTGATACTTTTTCCCTAGAAGAGAAGACAACTTTATATGGTTTTTTTTTCACATAAGAAAGAAAACTAGCAGCATATGGATGTAAAACTTTATAGACAAAATGATGATTCAGAGTAATCGTAATATTTTATGAGTCTGTTGTGTTTTATACTCAGTCTCTCATCTAATCCTCGCAACCACCCTTATCAAATTAAGGATCAATAGCTCCATTTTACATGCTAGGAAACTGAAGCTTAAAGATATAAAATAATTTCTTCAAGGTCATTCAGCTAATGAGTGACAAAAGGGACTGAACCCTGGCCCTGCCTGTTTCAAAGCCCATGCTCAAAATCAGGCACCCAATAGGCGCTGAGCAAATATTTATTTGTTGACTCAGTGAACAAAAGCATGGATTGTGGGGCTATTAAAAGTAAGCCTGGGGCAGCGCCTGGGGCTCAAAGGAGTAAGGCACTGGCCCCATATGGCAGAGGTGCCGGGTTCAAACCCAGCCCCAGCCAAAAACTGAAAAAAAAGTAAGCTTGGACTGGATTCAAGAGCCAGTAATTTTTCCAGTTTGGTTTACATGCACTTTGAACATTCTCTTGCTTGTTCAGACAATCACGTTGGTCTGAGCCCACAATGCCACCACTATTTTCTGCAAAAGAACAAAGAAGAAACAGCAGACCATATGGAGTTACCTGTGCCTCAGCCCCAGGCTGTTTTATCTAAGAGGCACTAACAGGGAGTCTTTACCACTTTTGTGCATTAGATGCCTTTGGAAGTCTAGCGAAGCTTCTGGAACCCTTTTTAAAATAATGTTTTTTAATACATGACAAAGAAAACAAACTATTTTTAAATAAAATTTTCCAAAAATTTTTTTTATTGTTGGGGATTTATTGTGGGTACAAGAAACCAGGTTACACTGATTGCATATGTTAAAGTCACTCTTACAATTCTGTCTTGCCCCCCAAAGGTGTGTCACACACCAAGACCCCACCCCCGTCCTTCCTTCTCTCTCTCTCTGCTCTTCCTTTCCCCACCCCTCCCTCCTTCTTTCTCTCTCTGCTCTCCCCTTCCCCCACCCCACCGTGCCATTAATTGTCCTCATATCAAAATTGAGTACATAGGATTCGTGCTTCTCCATTCTTGTGATGCTTTACTAAGAATAATGTGTTCCACATTATTCCATCCAGGTTAATAAAAAGACTGTAAAGTCTACATTTTTTAAGTGGCTGAATTGTATTCCCTGGTATACATGTAACAAAGCTTGTTAATCCATTCCTGGGTTGGTGGGCATTTAGGTTGTTTCCACATTTGGACGATTGTAAATTGAGCTGCGATAAACAGTCTAGTGCAAGTGTCTTTATGATAAAAGGATTTTTTTCCTTCTGGGTACATCCCAGTAATGGGATTGCAGGATCAAATGGGAGGTCTAGCTTGAGTTCTTTGAGGGTTCTCCATACTTCCTTCCAAAAACGTTGTATTAGTTTGCAGTCCCACCAGCAGTGTAAAAGTGTTCCCTACTCTACACATCCACACCAGCATCTGCTGTTTTGAGATTTTGTGATGTGGGCCATTCTCACTAAGGTTAGATGGTATCTCAGGGTGGTTTTGATTTGCATTTCTCTAGTAATTAGGGAAAATGAGCATTTTTTCATATGTTTGTTAGCCATTCGCCTGTCTTCTTTAGAAAAGGTTCTATTCATGTCTCTTGCCCATTGGTATATGGGATTATTGGCTTTTTTCATGTGGATTAATTTGAGTTCTTTATGGATTCTAGTTATCAAGCTTTTGTCTGATTCAAAATATGCAGATATCCTTTCCCATTTTGTAGGTTGTCTATGTGCTTTGGTTGTTGTCTCCTTAGCTATACAGAAGTTTTTCAGTTTTCCAAAAATTTTTAAAGACCAATGTCATGTATGTGTTTTTTAATTTATTGAAGATTGAATAATAAGATCTAACAGCAGACTTAATCAGTATTATATATTCCAAGTAGTAATAAGTATAAATAATATTTTGAGATATCTATAGCCTGTATAATCCAATATCAATTTATCACTAATTCCCATTGATGAGAGAGTAATTGTTAATATAAATGTGATATGCGGCCTGTATTCATAAATAAAGAAAATGACAAATTTCAGGTTGAAGCTAATGGAAACAAAGATTTTTATTCATGAAGGTTCACCCCTCACCTTCCTAAATTAAGAAATCAATGCTAATCATAAATGAGTTATAGATACATTTTTTCAGAAACTGAATTATTAAAACATTCTTAAATCCCATCAAAAATGCTTACAATAAATATCTTTATGTTTATGTATATATATTTCCCTTTAATATGGATGATCTGAGACAAAGCAAGGCTCTAAAAATAGGCCTGGGTCTAGAATCTAGGAAGTTGTTAACCTTGCCTGAGTCTCATGACATTATTCAAAAATAACATGATTATTTGCCTATAATAATAATTCAGTTTGACTTAGGAAATGACTTTTGAGTAGCTACTATTCTAGACACTATTTAGGGGTTTTTTTTTTAGTAATAAGTTTTAAAAGTAATAATTCTGTATCAGCCGTCTGTGTTTCATTTATAATTTTCTCTTTTTTATCTTTAAATAGATTCAGAAGGTATGAGTGGTTATTCTTGTCACATGGATGAACTGTATAGTGGAGAAGTCTAGGTTTTTAACACAATCATCACCCAAATAGTGTCTGTGGTTCCCAAAATGTCATTTATCCCCCTTCAACTCCCCCTTCTGCGTCTCCAATACCTATCGAATCACTCTGTGTGATCATAATTTTCAAAGCCATTCTACACACGTCTTTCATTCAAACCTAATTACAACCTTGGGAGGTAAAGCAGGATCTGGAGACTTATTCATAAATTCTTCATTCCCATAATAAATCCCACTCCAAACACACGGTAGGCGCTCAGTAAATGAACCCTGAGCTACTGCTATGCCCTGAATTGCTGTTGCTAGACAAAATACAAATACCCAGTTAAATCCGAATTTCTGATAAGCAAATATTCATTAGTATAAGTGTATCCCATCCAATAATTTTTTCACATATGTCTCATGCAATATGGGACGCACACATTAAAAATTACTTGTCATTTATCTGGACTTCATAGTTAAATGGGCATCTTGTATTTTTCTTTCTAAATCTGTCAACTCTTTCCTGAATTTCTCTGCCTGAGAAAGGAGAAAAACAGGCCAGAAGTGGAAGGAAGATGACACCCCCGTAAACAGCCCACAATCCAAGATGGATAAAGGCACTAACTTCCTCTTTCTGGGTAGACAATTTTGAGCATGTCCTACAAGTCTCCCAGTAGGTCGGCTCCCCCAGCACCCCGGTCAGAGGTGACCTGCCTATTAAGGCACCCTGTATTGGTTTCCTTTCCTTCCCTATCTCAGGTCTCTATTCCCCTGTCTATTGATTCCTGGAGTCACATTCCAAATAAATCTTCACATTTACATTCTCGGTTTAAGATCAGCTTCTGAAGGAACCCAAATCAAAACAAAATGCTTACTGGATTAAACCCTCCTTTGCAGATGAGAGGTTCGGGGAACATGCAGATGCTGAAGGCACCAGCCTGGATAGTGATAGACCTGAGTCGGCCTTACTCAGCACTTCCTCTGGCTACCGATCACACTGCTCTCCTGTACCAGCCCCTGGGAATAGCCCTTTACATGTACCTTGGCTAATCCTTTCCACAAATCCTTAAACTGCAAATAGGTTAATCGAAGCTCAGAGGCTTCTCCAAAGTCGCGTGCTTACAGGAAATGCCATCTTTCTGCAACACACTGCCTCCCTGCGCCCCCAGAGTTTAGGACAGGACTCTCTTGAGGTACTTAAAACATTTTTACAGGAAAAAATTACTAGCAACACAAGAGAGTAGCTCAGAGACGAAGTCCTATGGGATTTAGAAGAGAGATTAGGATGCACTGAAATATTAGGGAAGTCTTCTCATGGAAGGTTGGACTTAGGCTCAATCAGAGTGAATGCGTTAGATTCAACTGTGAGACACAGGCAGGGAGGGAAAGCGTTCTGGATAAGCGTGGTTCAGAAGCAGGACTGGGCATGTGTACTGTGACTATAAACAGACAGGGGACTGGGCCATACTGAAGAGGCCTAGGAACACCCGGTGCTAGGGTTTGAATATTTGCACTTCCAGAATTCATATTAAGGCTTGGCACCTGTAGCTCAGCGGCTAGGGTGCCAGCCACATACACTGGAACTGGCAGGTTCGAATCCAGCCAGGGATGCAAAACAACAATGACAACTACAACCACAACCGCGCTGTGGCAGGCACCTGTAGTCCCAGCTACTTGGGAAGCTGAGGCAAGAGAATCACTTAAGCCCAAGAGTTTGAGGTTGCTGTGAGCTGTGACGCCAGAGCACTCTACCCAGGGCAACAGCTTGAGACTCTGTCTCAAAAAAAAAAAAACTTCATATTGGAATTTAATTCCTAGTGTGGGCTCGGTGCCTGTGGCTCATTTGGCTAAGGTACCTGCCACATACACCTAAGGTGATAGGTTCGAATCCAGCCCAGGGCTGCCAAAAAAAAAAAAAAAATAGCCAGGCGTTGTGGCGGGTGCCTGTGGTCCTGTGGCATTGTGCCTACTTGGGAGGCTGAGGCAGGAGACTCACTTGAGCCCAGGAGTTGGAGGTTGCTGTGAGCTGTGATGTCACAGCACACTACCCAGGGGGATAGCTTGAGGCTCTGTCTCAGAAAAAAATAATAATAATAATAATTCCTAGTGTGACAATATTGAGAGGTGGGGCCTTTGTGAGATGATTGGGTCATGAGGACTCCGCCCTTATGAATGGGTTAATCCATTCATGAACTGATGGTTAACGGCTTAGTGGGTTATCATGGTAGTGGGACTGGTGGCTTTAGAACAAGAAGTGCCCTGAGCTAGCATTCTCAGTGGCCTCTCCTGTGATCCCCTGAAGAGTCCTCACCAGCATGAAGGCTCTTACCAGAAGTGCTCCCTTAATCTCAGACTTCTCAGCCTCCAGAACTATAATAAATAAACTTTGTTCTTTATAAATTATCTAGGCATTCTGTTGTAAATATCAGAAAATGGACAAACACCAGATAAGAAATACAGAGTTCATCTGAATATGTATGTGGAGGAAAGGGGGGCTATTAAAAGCAGGAATTTAATATGATCAAAATAATATTTTATCATCCCTGGTTATCCCGTGATTAGGAAAAAGAAAAAAAGATAAGATTTTATCAGATTCACCTGGCAGTGGAAATTAGGATGGCTCAATGCAAAGAGACTAGTTAGTAGAGTCCTGACAGTGATAAAGACCTAACCAGGAATAATTAACAGCAAGATGTCAACTACATTACAAAGGGAAGCTGTCAAATCTGAGCCCCTGAAGAGTCAAAGAAAGAATAGAGAAAGATCCCTTACTGAACCAGGGTAATGAGGAAAAATAGCACCATGAAGAAGAAACTGGAAAGTTAGATGTATGGAGATAAGAAAAATAGCTCGCTCAGGGTATTACCATTTCTCTAAAAATTATACTGGAGGAAGATTTTCTGAATGATCTGGAATGGTGACTATGTTCCCGTGTGGTAGAAAGAAGTACCTCAAACATGTGGGTAAGCCACTCTCTCTACCCCTCTCCCTGACCTTGCAGCACCCAAGACTGTGATTGCTAACTGTCGAGGATATCTGTTGTTGCTGCTACCTATCCTTCTGTAAAAGTCTCATCTTTTAGCCGGGCGCAGTGGCTCACCCCTGTAATCCTAGCACTTTGGGAGGCTGAGTTTGGGTGGATTGCTCAAGCTCAGGAGTTTGAGATCAGCCTAAGCAAGAGAGAGACCCCATCTCTGCCTGTAGTCCCAGCTACTTGGGAGGCTGAGACAAGAGAATCACTTAAGCCCAGGAGTCTGAGATTGCTGTGAGCAACAACACCATGGTACTCTACTGAGGGCAACAAAAATGAGACTCTGTATAAAAAAAAAAAAATCTCATCTTTTGTAGTACAGGTGAGGCTGAATCTATCACATTCTATGCCCATCGAACTCCACACACCCTGGCCCAGCTATAATAAAGGACACATAGCCCAGACCTAGCCAACTAGACCAATCCCATACCGCATACACAGGACAGTAATTCAGAAAAAGGAATGTGGCTGGAGTCAAGGCAATCACTAGTCATAGGATTGTTCTTGAAAAATAATAGAGGCTCGGCGCCTGTGGCTCAAGTAGCTAAGGCACCAGCCATGTACACCTAAGGTGGCAGGTTCAAATCCAGCCCGGGCCCGCCAAACAACAACAACGGCTGCAACCAAAAAATAGCTGGGTGTTGTGGCGGGTGCCTGTGGTCCCAGCTACTTGGGAGACAGAGGCAGGAGACTTGCTTGAGCCCAGGAGTTGGAGGTTGCTGTGAGCTGTGATGCCACGGTGCTCTACCCAGGGTGACAGCTTGAGGCTCTGTCTCAAATAATAATAATAATAGAAAGCACTTCTTTCTGCTACAATTAGGGTCCACAGTAGCAGTTAGAGGTTAGAAATTAAAGGTTAAACTCCAAGCAATGGGATGAGAACTAGGAAAGGGCCTGACTAAAACAAGAGAAAGAGTCCTAGCAATATTATTTGAATTCCTGGATCCAGCCTTATTTGAATTTAGGTGAACTTCTGAATTTTCTAACCTCATCGTCAACAAATTCTCTTTACTTTCTTTTTCTTTAAGGAAATAAAATTAGATGTTGATAACATTTCCCACCCACCCACCCACCCCCAACAAAAGTATGTAACTATTTTTACTAGCTTTTTATTAGGATGTGTCAATAGTCCACACAATCTTAAAAATGATTTTAGTGAAGTTCGTTCTTTCCTGGCCACCCCAAGTATGTTACTCCTCCCCTCTCTCGGCCTCCAAGGCCCAGTTTACTGGCATTTATTTTAAAGAGCTTGTAAAAGAGCTTGCTCTAGCAGCTCATCCTCCTGTGCATGACCACTAACAAAGGAAGATCAGCTGCAGCCAAACCCAGATGACAGCCACAGTCCCAGACAATAACTTGGTTGCGGCCCAGTGAACACCTATGCAGAGAATTCTGCCACGCCATGCCCCGAAATCTGACCAACAGAAATTGTAAAATAAATTTGGGTTATCGTAAGCTACTCAGTTTCTGCTAATTTATTACTTAGCAACAGAAAACTGATACAAGACAGAAGCAACAGCTTGTCTTTCCCCTTGGACGGGATATCTTGACATGCCTAAAACCACTAGGCCCTAGAAAGTTGAAATGGAGACTAATGGGCAGATTCCAATGAGGCTGGAAACCCCTAAGTTCAGTTGAGCTTTCTTTGCCAAGAAAAGCAGCTCTTCCATGTGCTTAAGGAACTTAAGTCTTCCTTAGGCTGAAGAAGGTAAGGTATCTAAAGCCTTGGAGAGACTGGACTTCTAGCTTCAGCCTCAGACACATAGAAAACAGCTTCAGAGAGACCACTGACCCAGTTCCCACAACTGCATAAGGTCAAATCTCTGTAGCAAACCCACACACGTGTCCTGGTGGTTCTGCTTCTCTCACTGAACCCACAGTGATTAAGTCGAGGTCACTGTTACTAATTCCATGTCCAAGGCATGTCTTCTTTACCCCAGGCCTTGGTGTTCTCCTAATGGGCCTTTCTTAAAGTGCTACCTGGGAAAGCAAATGTCCTCATCCTTGACTCAAGAGATTCAGAACATAAAATAGCCAGAAGCTGTCTCTCTGTCTGCTGGTCCTTAGTCTCAGAGATTCAAAGAATGAATCCATGGCCCACCACAAGTAAACAAAATGGTAGATTTTACTGATAAAGGGAGGGGAAAAAACACAAGGCCTTCCACATGCTGAAGGGGGGTTCCCCGAACAGGTAGCCCATACGGGCCTTGTCTAGGGGTTTATAGACAGCTTTTCCTGTCCTGTGGGCGTGGGGGGGGGGGGCAGGTGGAATGTTGCAACTGTTTGGTGCCAGGGGCCTGAGGGCAAAAGTTACATCGTAAAACTGTCCTTGTGTAGGAATGAGTCTTGTTTTATTAGGGTGTGTTCTGTGCACCTGGAGAGGACGCTTGGGTGGCGACACTGCTCGGGCTGGCTCCTGGACCTGCTTGGGCCCAGAGAATGTGGTTGAGCCCGCCCAGATCCAGAAAATGGGGTTCAGGTCCAGCCCTGAGTGGGGAAGGAGTGTACCTGTATCAATAATAGGCATTTTTTTTATCTCTTACCCCTTTTAACTTTAATAGGCAATTTTAATAAAATCATTATGAGTTACCATCAATCTGTCTCTTATACATAAAGAAATGGTGTGATAAAATTTATAATTTCTCTGCTCCAAAAACATTACTTAAAGCTAGGTACACTGATTATACACCTGTAATAGTAGCTACTCAAGAGAGTGAGGCAGGTGGATCACATGAAGCCAAGAGTTCAAGGCCAGCCTAAGCAATAACACAAGGCCTTGTCTCAAAAACACAAAAAAATGACATATTTTTCTTCACAAGTGTTACCTTGATATTTCCCTGTGTTTTGTGTTCTTTTGTTTAAGGAATGCAGAACATCTAGGGAAAAAATAACTGCTACAATTTTGGTTTGTGAAAGAAACACAAACAGCAGTCAGGGTTCACTCAGGAAAGCAGAGCTATTAGGATGTTATGGGAGTAAGAGATTTGTTCTGGGAATTAGACCCGACCCAGATGCGGGAGCAGCTGAGAGAGGGAAGGTCAAAGGATTTAAGAAGGGGTTAAAAACTAAACCTCTCAGAGCACTGGCTTGAGTAGGTAAGTTGGAGCTTGTGGGGAGCTCTGAGACACGTGGAACCCACGGGAGGCTGTGGGATTGAAGGGGGAGCTCCAAGCTTCTGGCTGTGGGAAGGAGGGCGCTGGACCTGCTTTGGGAGAGCAGGACTGCAGTCAGGTAGATGAGCTGGACACAGGGTGGGGGAAAGTGAGAACCAATAGGGACACACAGGCATCTCTGTGTCTGTCTGTCTGTCCAGAACGATCTTCCAGGAATAATGGTCTGTGCTTCCCTCCCACCTTCCAAATCACGTGCAAGTTTCTCTATGGCCAACCCAGAACCATGCACAGAACATAATTCCCAGCTTCATCCACCACAGCAGCTGAGAAAAAGAGGCATATCTTATGCAGATCGTAGGGCTCCTCACGGAACTGAGGGCAGGAGTGAGGCTGGGTCTGAGGAATGGTCGGAAACAGGCTCGGGCACCATCAAGCCTCTCTGTTGACCTCCGCTTTGCGGCTTCCCTGTGGACAGGTCTGTTCCACCGCAGGAAACCTCACTGCTCACCTCCCAGCGTTATCCCTCACAGCTTCTCCAGGTGTGTTAACTGGAGACGCACCCTGTCAGCTCCATCTATTACTGTGCACTCCAAGAAATTCCAAGGAGGGACTCACTGGCAGAGGGCTGGGCCACATGGTAGCCAGGCTGCTCGGACTGTGCCACGTGGGTGGGAAAAGGAGGTGCAGTTTTCAGAAAAACATTGAGAGTGGAGCAAAGCAGCTGTAGGCACCCACTGCAGGGGTCTCCTTATCAGCACTTGTGCTCAGAGTTTGGCATGTGTTACCTCCTCCGATGCTCATCTCAATCCTTTGAGCTTTTTAACGTTATAGATATCATTTTACAGATAAGGAAAGTGAGGCTGAGAAGAGATTATATCTTACCTAATATCCTAGAGCTAGCATCTAAGATCCATCTGGCTCACACACACACAGCATCTGTACCACATGGGTGGTACCAGTGTTCCACGATTTTCTTTCTTTTTTTTTTTTTCTGAGATAGTCTCACTTTCTTGCCCCTGGTTGAATGCTGTCATGTCATAGCTCACAGCAACCTCAAACTCTTGGGCTCAAGAGATTCTCTTGCCTCAGCCTCCCGAGTAGCTGAGACTTCAGGCACCCACCACAACGCTCAGTTATTTTTAGAGACAGGGTCTCACTTTAAGGGATCCACCCACTTCGACCTCCCACAGTGCTGGGATCATAGGCCTCAGCCACCGTGTCAGACCCAATGTTCCAAGAATTTCAACTCATACTTCATTCATCACACCTCTCCTGACTGTTCCAGTCCTCAGTGATTACTCCCCATCCTGTATAGAATAGGTTAGACTAGGCTGCCAGTGGCTCTGATTATCACTGAGCGTTGGGCTCTCCCCCAACACTGCATTACAACACAGCTTACCCTGCTATACTGTGTTATGGCTCTTCTCATTCCACGGGTGGCAGAGACACAGAATGATTACCAATCTACCCATGTGGGAAAAATTCAGGCTTCTGGTATAGTGAGTGTTCTTTTCCCTACTCCACACTGCCTCCCTCTGCACCTTTGATCATCCACTGCAGTAAATATAATTTTAAAACTGCATTTAGGGCTCAGCACCTATGGCTCAAGTGGCTAAGGTGTCAGCCACATACACCTGAGCTGGCAGGTTCAAATCCAGCCTGGGCCTGCCGGACAATGACAGCTGCAACCAAAAAATAGCTGGGCATTGTGGCAGGCACCTGTAGTCCCAGCTACTTGGGAGGCGGAGGCAGGAGAATCACTTAAGCCCAGGAGTTAAAGGTTGCTGTGAGCTGTGATGTCACAGCACTCTACCTGGGGTGACAGCTTGAGGCTCTGTCTCAAAAAAATATATACAAACTGCTTTTAGTTAAGGTGCAGTGGCTAACACCCATAATCCTAGCACTCTGGGAGGCCTGAGCAAGAGCGAGGCCCTGCCTCTAAAAATAGTAGGGTGTTATGGTAGGCTCCTGTAGTCCTAGCCACTCAGGAGGCTGAGGCAAGAGGATAGTTTGAGCCCAAGAGCTTGAGGTTGCTGTGAGCTGTGAGACCATGGCACTCTACCCAAGGGTAACAGTGAGACTCTATCTCAAAAAAAAAAACAGCTTTTAATTTCTTTTTTGTGGTATGAAAAAATATTCTCTCTCTCAAGTACATGTAGTTTAGCATAATCAAAGCTAAAAACTGGCATTTGGCATGATCATGTAAATTGCTATTGACAGTACTTTAGACCCAATCAAGAACATTCTACCAGAAAGAAAGGCCAAAGCAAAATGGAACAATAGCTTGGAAGTTTCTGGTTTATTTTCCTCCCAGAAATTTTATTATCAACAACAACTAATACATATTGAGTGTGCTATTATAAGGCACTGTGCCAGGCATAATGGATAGAAATGAGTGTGTAAGAAACAGTCCCAGTTTTAAAAAATCTGGTTGAGCGGATATAATACAGACACAGAATCTAACCATCTGTGGTAGCCTGTCCCAACCACTAAATATTAATAAGTGACACAGAATAGGGAGTAATCACTGAGGACTGGACAGTCAGAAAAGGTATGAGGGACAAAGTAGGAGCTGAAAATCTGGATTTTTTTCTAATATTCATTCCTTCATTTACTCCTTCATACAATATTTACTGAGCTGGGCGTCACGCTCAATGCATGTAAGAGGAAATGGGCGATGGCCTGAGTAAGGTTCCAGAAAGTCAGGAGTCTTCCTCTGCCAGAATAGCATGGTTCAAAGGTGCAGTGTACTCTTTGCTCCTGCATCCACAAGTTTCTGGGGTTTTTCTCTTTTTCTTTTTTAATCATCAAGGAAAAAAAAGTTAAACATCCACCAATCTCTTGGGTTATTTTTTTGTTTTTTGAAATGGAATGTTTGATGCCTTGGCTAGAGTGCAGTGGCATCATAGCTCTGAAACTCTTGGGCTCAAGAGATCCTCCTCCCTCAGCCTCCCGAGTAGCTGGGACTATAAGCACCTGCCACAACCCCAGCTAGTTTTTCTACTGTTAGTAGAGGTGGGAGTCTCACTCTTGCTCAGGCTGGTCTCCACCTCCCAAGCTCAAGCAATTCAATGCCTCAGTCTCCCCAAGTGCTAGAATCACAGGCGTAAGCTGCCATACCTAGCCACCAGTCTCTTGTTGAGGGCCTCTTACCTGCTGAGCACTGTGCCAGATCCCTAAATGAATTAAAGAACAGTCTGGTCCCTGTCTACAAATACTCGCTTCACATTTAAATGGTAAGTCTTTGTAAAAACAGATACCCAAATAGTCCTTATTGAGTGACAAGAGGACTGTTTCACACAGGGTAGGCTCAGATGATACAAGAGGAGCACAGTGCTCATAGAACCCAGGTTCGCACCATCTAATGCTTGGAAAGGACAAGGGACACAGCTGGGCACTCCCTGGTTATGCTCCAGGAAGACATGAATCTCCCACCACCCTGCATATTTATGAAAGTTTTGCAGATGGCAGGGATCACTCAACTGATTGCAGAGATTCAGCCTAGGTGATAAAAGGAAAAAGCAACCTTTTCTCAGATGCTAATTGCATATCAGCACTAAATTCAGCTGGATGGTTTGAAACTCCCTCCTTGCTCCACCACCTTGTTGCTACTCCTGATGGAAGACCACTGCATTCATCCAGGGAAGAAATAGTTTGTCTTGTCAGAAATGTCACGAGTTCAGAATAAGGTGGGTTGGGAAGATAGATTCACAGACAGGATTTGAATAGGTGGGTATGGGGTGTTATAAACAAGGGCCTGGCACAGGCTAAAGTACAGAGGCAAGGATATGATGTCTGGCTCCGCACAGTAACTCAAGTGTTTAGGACACTGCTGATCAATAGTAGGTACTATTGATCATTTAGACAAGGCGCAGTGGCTCAGCAAATATGGCTAGAAGTCGTGCAGGCCACCTGCATGCCTGCAGCATCTTGAACTTGGTGCACAAAACAAGTGGCAGTGTCTTGGGGAATACTCAAAGCACCAAGACAAACAATGAAAACAATTTCACCAGATTTGTGAGTAAATTAAAACTTTTACAACATTAAAAATGTTCATACATTTATTTCATATATGTAATTGTTTTAGTTTTATACACTATATATGAGTGTGTGGATATATTTTTTTAATTTTCAATAAATTCTTCAAATATAATATGAGAATTGAGAGAAATTTCTCCTTTTTCATTGTACCTTTAGGCAATAGTCAGACCCCTGGGAAAACACATTCACTCTTCTCTGCCATTAGGGATATTATAGTGGAAAAGCTTAAAAAGTATGAGTAGTGGGTTTCTATTGAGCAAGAACCAAAGGAAAAAACTGACTAAAGCAGCAGGTCCCTTAAATCTTTAAGATTTCTAAGCTTTTCCTCAAGAGCAAGCTTCCAGTTAAGATTAAAGAATCTTTTTGGCTCGGCACCTGTAGCTCAGTGATTAGGGTGTCAGCCACATATACCAGGGCTGGTGGGTTCGAACCCAGCCTGGGTCTGCCAAACAAATGACAACTGCAACAAAAAAATAGCCAGGTATTGTGGCAGGCACCGGCAGTCCCAGCTACTTGGGAGTCTGAGGCAAGAGAATCGCTTAAGCCCAAGAGTTTGAGGTTGCTGTGAGCTGTGACACCACAGCACTCTACCAAAGACAACATAGTGAGACTCTATCTCAAAAAAAAAAAAAAGAATCATTTTTATTTAAATCAACAGTAAGCTGGATTATGTGATCCCCACAATAAATATGATCATTTATATTATATTATAATATAAAATAGAATATTTATAATCAACAAGTAATATCAATATTATAAATAGAAATATGAGTTCATTTCAACAAGCTTCCACAAAAAAAAATCTAGCATATATACCATCTCTGGGGGAAAATGAACAAAAATAAAACCCTGTTAGATAGTAAGAATTCGTAACTATATACACATATGTGCACATATATACAAACACACACACATATACCCAATTCCCCAAATGCAAAATAATCTGATTAAGGAGCTACAGTCACTTTTTAAAGTTGAAATTATTTAAGGCCATAAATAAAGACAATAATGATACACCCAATGGAAGAGACAGTAATATTCAATACAATAATAGAGCTTAAGGCTGCGAGCGGTGGCTCATGCCTATAATCCTAGCACTCTGGGAGGCCAAGGCAGGTGGGCAGCTTGAGCTCAGGAGTTGAGACGAGCCTGAGCTAGAGAGAGACCCTATCTCTAAAAATAGCTGGGCATTGTGGCAGGCACCTATAGTCCCAGCTACTTGGGAGGCTGAGGCAAGAGGATCACTTGAGGGCCTGGCCCGGTGGCTCACACCTATAATCCTAGCACTCTGGGAGGCCAGGGAAGGTGGATTGCCTGAACTCACAGGTTGGAGACCAGCCTGAGCCAGAGCGAGACACAGTCTCTAAAAAATAGCTGGGCATTGTGGCGGGTGCCTATCGTCCTAGCTACTTGAGAGGCTGAAGCAAGAGAATAGCTTGAGTCTAAAAGTTTGAGGTTGCTGTGAGCTATGATACCATGCACTCTATCAAAGGCAACAAAGACTCTGTCTCAAAAAAAAAAAAACTCATTATTAGAAACAACTATAATTTGCTCAGTGCCTGTAGCTCAGTGGCTAGGGCACCAGTCACATACACCAGAGCTGGTGGGTTCGAATCCAACCCAGGCCTGCCAAAGAACAATACAACTACAACCAAAAAATAGCCAGGTGTTGTGGTGGGCACCTGCAGTCCCAGCTACTTGGGAGGCTGAGGCAAGAGAATCACTTGAACCTAAGAGTTTGAGGTTGCTGTGAGCTATGACACCACAGCACTCTACTGAGAGTGACATAGTGAGACTCGGTCTCAAAAAGAAAAGAAAGAAAGAAAGAACTGTAATTGGAAAGAAAATGGGCCACCAAATTTCATTTTGCTATTATATTTTTTGCATAAAAGTATAGTAGAGTTCCGTTTAAAACTTTATTCTCACTCCGCCTTCCCTCACCTATTTCAGAAAATACACCTGGCATGGTTAGGATGACCAGGGTGGTCAGCATGGTGTTGCTATGAACTTCACATCTGGATATTGCCACCCATTTGTTCTGTCCAAAGACACAAGCCACCTATTTCAGGACACCTGTCCTATTGTATTACGTCTTTTAAAAAAATACTGGTGACAGTGTAGCTGAAAATTCAAATGGAAAAGAATTTCAGTGGCTCAGCATCTTCTTTTCTGCTGATTTTTTTTAAACTGATGCTTAGGAAGACTATTTCTGTGCAGGGTGTCCAGCCTGTAGCACGGCCCACCCTATCACTGCAATCCCCTTCGTAATCAGTGTCGATGGCCACGTAGTTCATTTGACCCATAGTGATGAGAATCAAACGTGAAGATGGCTGAAATAATTGGGTCAAATCTGCAGCAGGCCAGGTCAGTGGTCAGACAAAAATGAGGGCATATTCAAAAATCATAATGGATCATACTCTCTGTGGGAATTTGAAATAGGAGTGATGATGGTGTAGTATCAGCCAATTTCAGAAAGACACTAGCAAGTAAAATGTAAATCATTAATATTTATATAGGTGCAGAATAAAAATAAACAATGCTGTACCATATAAATGCAGGCAAATTTATGTCCCATACATCTAATTTCCAGCTCATTCCCTCTCATTAAAAAAAAAAAAAAAAAAAAAAAGGCAGTAATGGGAGCATTAGGGAGTCAGTATATTTTAAGTTAAACTATTATTTTTAATACTTTGTTTCATTATCTTGGGCTGGGTTTCTTCCCTTTGTCACGCCAAATCCATCCTCTCCCCTTGCCTGTCTTGCTCTGTGCCCTGAGAGGTTGTGCAGCAACAGATCCCCCGGCCTCTGGCTTCCACCATGTTTGGCCAACAGAGGACGGGAAGGAGAGATGAAGACTGGGGAGAGTGCAGCATTGTGTCGGCTCCCCTTGCAGGCTTGTCCTGCACAGAAGGTCACAGCGCAGTTTAGATGCCCTTTGCCACAGCCTGTCCATCTAGCTCCATGTTTCAGTAACTACTTCCTCCTCTTTGGCTGGTTGCTGCCTCATGCCAAATGGTTTCCATACTCCTTGCCCACACCTTTGTAAATAGTCCCTCTATTATGCAGGAATAAGGAGAGAGAAGAACAGATGACACTAGGAGATGCTTTATCTACAATAAAAAGAACAAACTGACCCGAGGGGACTCCCATGAAGGAACAGATGTTTTAACCAAGGCATCCCCAAGGACTGACCAGATGTTTGGTCTATGATAAAGGGTCTCCAAGAACTGACCAGGCAAAAAGAGGAGATACCACAAAGCAGAGATAAGATCAGAATTTACAAAATGGTGGGGGGGGGTTGTTTGTTTTTTTTTAAAGACAGAGTCTCACTTTATCACCCTCAGTAGAGCACCATAGCATCACAGCTCATAGCAACATCTAGCTCTTGGGCTTAGGCGATTCTCTTGCCTCAGCCTCCCGAGTAGCTAGGACTACAGGCGCCCACCACAACACCTGGCTATTTTTTTGTTGCCATTTGGCCGGGGCAGGTTCAAACCCACCACACTCAGTATATGGGGCCTCGTACCCACTGAGTGCATCCTACCCACTGAGCCACAGACGCTGCCCACAAAACAGCGTCTTTAAAATACATACAAGGTTGGCCTGGCACGGTGGCTCAAGCCTGTAATCCTAGCACTCTGGGAGGCCAAGGTAGGTGGATTGCTTGAGCCTCAGGAGTTTGAGACCAGCCTAAGCAAGAGAAATCATCTCTACTAAAAATGAAAAACTGAGGCAAGAGGATCACTTGAGCCCAAGAGTTGGAGGTTGTTGTGAGCTATGACACCATGGCACTCTACCAAAGGTGACAAAGTGAGACTCTGCCTCAGAAAAAAACCAAGGTGACTGTGTCCCTAAATACACTATCTTGCATTAACATAATTAAAAAATCACACCCACAAATGCCACAACAACCTCCAGAAATTACCTTACCAAGGATAGGAGAGGACTTGCCATTCTGGGAAATCTCCCCCTCTTTCCCAAAAATATCATGAATACTCCACCCCCAATCTAACATATTATTACGAATTAACATAAAAGTGCAGACCCTAACCCTGGGGGACTGCTGTTCCTTCTTGAAACAGTCCACTCTCCACTGACTTCGAGAGTGTACTATCCTTTCTATACCCCACGGTATGCTTGAATAGACCTGCGCCTGCTTACCTCTGCTGGGCCTACTCATCTAGTCCGTATACCAATAACCACTCTCCAGTACTGAAAAGCAAAAACCTGAGAAAACAGACCTGACATCTGGCCCCCACATCTGACACTTCTACTAAATTTGCCTCAAACAGCTCATCTAATTTACTATATGCTTTCAGCTGGAATCTTGACTGAATCATAGCATCAGTAATCATTTGTTGAATTTTAAGTAATCACTTGACAATTAGTATTCATTAAAAGCAATTGTTCGATAATAACAGAAAGTGTGGCTTTTTTACTCTGCGCATGGTTTCCCTGGTAATCATCAGGCAAGATTCATGGATTGTACCTTTAATATTATCTCAGTCCTTTCAAGGACATGTATCCTCAATTTTATTAAAATGTTTCTGGCTTTATGAGTAGCCTTACTGAGGCAAGTGACTCTGCCATGTTGACTCATGTCAGCCCTCAATCCACCAAATGTATCTTTTTTTTCTTTTTTTTTTGAGACAGAGTCTTACTTTGTCACTCTGAGTAGAGTGCTGTGGTGTCACAGGTCACAGCAACCTCAAGCTCTTGGGCTTAAGAGATTCTCTTGCCCAGCCTCCAAAGCAGCTGGGACTATAGCCACCTGCCACAATGCCCAGGTACTTTTAGAGACGGGGGTCTTACTCTGACTCAGGCTGTTCTCGAACCTGTGAGCTCAGGTAATCCACCTGCCTCGGCCTCCCAGAGTGCTGGGATTACAGGTGTAAACTGCGGTGTCCAGCCCACAAATGTATAATTTTTTGTGACGATTCATATCAGGTACGTCTGGTTATCTATTTAATCATTATTAGAAGACAATTCTAACACATAAGACAATTCTAAGACATAAGATTTCTGCATGCTTTCTCTTAGCTTTCTTCTTAGCTTTCTGGACTGTCTTTTCAAGGATACTTATATAGCAAACAACTTTGCAAAATAGATGGTGTCTCCCTCTCTACAGAAAGCATACTTGTATCCTAGCCAAGATAATAATGGCACTGTCTCCCTCCAGGGCAAGGGTTGGGCAGGTTTCCTTGCAGTTCATGATAAAAGATTGAGGGTTTCAGAGCTTGGGGTTCCTCAGTTGTGATGCAGGCCTGCTGCATGCTCAGCACATACCTGGGCCTCCCTATATCACCTATGGGCCACATGCAGCCCGCCTAGGACATTTATCCGGCCCGCTGGGTGTTTTTGCCGCCGCTGCCTGTCCTGCTTAGCAGCCGACTCGTCCCGGGGCCCACAGTCCGGCCCTCCAACGGTCTGAGGGACAGTGAACTGGCCCTCTGTTTAAAAAGTTTGAGGACCCCTGCCCTAAGACTTGGGAGGCAAGGGGGACCAATGTGTGATGGAGCTCATATCACCTATTGTGCGGTAAGAGTCCTTTGTCCCTGACCCGTGTGTGTTGGGGATCTGCCAGCATCTATGAACTGTGGTGAGCTAGCCTGTTGGTTTGTAAACAAGGTAAAACTCTCAGGTCCTTCCCTATTCTTTTGGTTTTTTTCGTTTTTTTGAGACAGAGTCTCACTCAGTTGCCCTGGGGTAGAGTGCTATGGTGTCATCACACACAGCAACCTCAAACTCTAGGACTCAAGCAATCTTCTTATCTCAGCCTCCCCTCCTGAGTAGCTGGGATACAGGTGCCCACCACCACGCAGGCTATTTTTCAGAGACCGGGTCTCACTGGTCAGGATGGTCTCGAACACCTAAGCTCAGGCAATCCACCCACCTCAGCCTCCCAAAGTGCAATGATTACAGGCATGAGCCACCACACCCGGCCTCCTGGCCTCCTTCCCTGTTAATCACCTAAGGACGCCCTGCTCAGTTAGCTACCGTCCTGAAGTCACACCATGGTCTTCAGACCTGTGGTCTTTTATAATAGCTCCAATCATTTTTCCCCTTGCAATTAAGTACTGCTAACTTGTCTTCTACCACATGTAGATCCTTCCCCCCTCACTGAAATTAGGGAACCTATATTAACTGCACTCTTCGCCAGAACAGCTACAAGCATAGCTGATAGCTACTACAGCACTTTCCAAAGACGATGACGCTTCTTTACTAATGTGTGTTCTCTAAACCCCTTCTTGGGGAGATAAAAGGTAGAGGTAATAGAGTGGACTATACATAAAAATCCACTCTGGCATCCCAATGTCCAAAGTATTTAAATTTCTCCATCTACAATGCTAAGGAATTTTTTTTTTAATGCCACGGAAATTTTAGCACCTTCACTTCTCATTCTTATGTGGGAACTAAGAAAAAAAATATTTTTTTGGCTCACGGAAGTAGCAGAATTGTGGCTATTAGAGGCTGGAAGGGGTAGAGGGGAAAGGAGGAGGAGAGGCTGGTTAACAAGATACGAATTTATAGCCAGTAAAAGGAATGAGCTCTCATGCTCTGCCCCACTGCAGTGCGAATATGGTGAACTGTAATTTATTATACTAAAGTTACTTTCAAAAAGCTAGAAGAGGGGGGCTCAGCGCCCCTAGCTCAGTGGCTAGGGCGCTGGCCACATATACCGGGGCTGAAGAGTTCAAACCTGGCCCGGGCCAGCTAAACAACAACAACTGCAACAACAACAACAAAAATAGCCGGGTGTTGGGGCGGGTGCCTGTAGTCCTAGCTACTTGGGAGGTGGAGGCAAAAGAATGACTTAAGCCCAGGAGTTGGAGGTTGCTATAATTAAGCAAATTATAAAAACGTATATGTACTATAATAGAATGCCATTGGGCATGCCCAGTTTTATGGTTCAGAGATCAGATAATAGCTGATTTGTAATGGATGGTTTAGGTTGTCTACTGACTAGGCTTACCAGAGTCTCCAAACAGCATCTCTGCTGCCATCCACACCACCACTGCCACTGAAGCTGCTAGGTCATAAGACTTAGTGGCACATCAGCCTGCATCCCAGCCTAGGCTTGCTTGTAGAGCTTATCCTTGTGCCAGGATTCACTTAAAACTGTAAACATATGAAATCTAAACTGGTTTTTGCAGCATGACCACACATGATATATATTGTCACCAAAATCTAAAGAGGGTTATCAAGCACTGTGCCTCTTTTTTTGTGGTAGGTGTTACAAGGTACATCCCCATGCCTATCTGTAGAAAGACTTCCTAATATGCCTCAAATTACTGCACCTTTTGAAACTTCACCGAAGGGGTGGCAGGGCCCTGAACTTTCCCAGGGTTTACCTCCCACCCTTAGTGTATGTCTATTCCCTGCTCAGCAGGTCCAATTAACAATATAATAGGGCGGCACCTGTGGCTCAAAGGAGTAGGGCACTGGCCCCATATACCTAGACTGGAGGTGGTGGGTTCAAACCCAGCCTGGCCAAAAAAAAAAAAAAAAAAAAAAAGAATTCAATATCCTGGCGGCACCTGTGGCTCAGGGAGTAAGGTGCTGGCCTCATATGCCAAGGGTGGCAGTTTCAAGCCCAGCCCCAGCCAAACTGCAATAAAAAAAAAAAAACCACAAACAAAAAAAAAACAGAATAATCAACATAAAGAACTGATACAATGCTCTATAAAATACAATAAAGATATGCCCTTGTCTCTGCTCTATAAACAGAAACTGCTTTGCTAGGCTTTGGTTAGTTTTTTTGTTTGTTTGTTTTTCTTTTTGGCCTAATGATTGGGATGGGAAAGAATGCATTTGCCAGATCAATAGTTGCAGGTCAGGTGCCTGGGCTGATAATTTGTTTCAGTAAATATCTCAAACTATAGCTGCAGGCCAGGCACAGTGGCTCATACCAGTAATCCCAGCACTCTGGGAGGCCAAGGCAGGTAGATAGATAGCCTGAGCTCAGGAGTTTGAGACCAGCCTGACCAAGAGTGAGACCCCAATACAAAAACTAGCTGGGCATTGTGGTGGATGCCTGTAGTCCCAGCTACCTGGGAGGCTGAGGCAAGAGGATCACTCATACCCAGAGTTTGAGGCTGCTATGAACTACGATGCCATGGCATCCTGCCAAGAGCAACAGAGTAAGACTCTGCCTCAAAAAAAAAAAAATTTAATAGGGCGGCGCCTGTGGCTCAAAGGGGTAGGGCACTTGTCCCATATGCCGGAGGTGGTGGGTTCAAACCCAGCACCAGCCAAAAACTGCAAAAAAAAAAAAGAATAAATAAATAAAAATAAAAATCTATAGCTGCAACTAACATCATCACCTGATACGGTTTGCAATAATCTACCGTCATTTTCAAGGTCCATCAGGCTTATGTTCTGGTCAAACAGAAAAGTCTTATGCAGAGCTAGCAGGAATTACTTCTTCTGCTTTCCTCAAGGTTTCTGTGGCAGCAGTATTTATCATTTACTAGCTTGGTGTATTGTATGAGGGAAGGATTGGTTCTATAAAGTCTGGACTCAGTCAAAAGGCCACACTTAAGGACCTACTATTGCCAGAATTTCTCTCTGTGCCACATCCTTGGTCTCAGGGTTCAAGAATGAAACCACAGACCATGAGGATAAGAAATAGGACAGAGTTTATTGACAGGAAAAGGTTGATAGAAACATTGATAAGGGCCAGGCATGGTCTTCCATGTTTCTAGCACTCTGGGAGGCCAAGCTGGGTGGAGTGCTGAAGCTCAGGAGTTCAGATACCAGCCTGAGCAATAGCGAGATCCCTCTCAATAGCCGGGCATCGTGGCAGGCACCTCTAGTCTCAGCTACGTGGGAGGCTGAGACAAGAGGATCACTTGAGTCCACGAGTTGGAGGTTGCCATAAGCTATGACACCATAGCACTCTACCAGGTCAACATAATAAGACTCTGTCTCAAAAAAAAACAAAGAAAAAGAAAAAAGAAACATTGGTGGCAGCGCCTGTGGCTCAGGTGGGTAGGGCACCGGCCCCATATATCAAGCGTGACGGGTTTGAATCCGGCCCTGGCCAGCTAAAACAGCAGTGGCAACTGCAACAAAAATAGGTGAGTGGGTTCGGCGCCTATAGCTCAACCGGCTAAGGCACCAGCCATGTACACCTAAGGTGGTGGGTTCAAATCCCCAGCCTGGACCCGCCAAACAACAATGACAGCTGCAACCAAAAACAAAAACAAAAAAAAAAAATAGCCGGGCGTTGTGGCGGGCGCCTGTGGTCCCAGCTACCTGGGAGGCGGAGGCAACAGATTTGCTTGAGCCCAGGAGTTGGAGGTTGCCGTGAGCTGTAATGCCACGGCACTCTACCCAGGGGGACGGCTTGAGGCTCTGTCTCAAAAAAAAAAAAAAAAAAAAATAGGTGTGCGTTGTGGTGGGCGCCTGTAGTCCCAGCAACTCAGGAGGCTGAGGCAAGAGAAGAGAATCGCCCTAACCCAAGGATGGAGATTGCTGTAAACTCTGATGCCATGGCATTCTGCCAAAGGGAACAAAGTGAGACTCTGTCTCAAATTAGAAAGAAAGAAAGAAACAGTGGTAAGCAAAAGAGGGGATACAGAACCTTTGCAGCAGAGAGGAGTAACCCAAGTTTCCCAAATCTTCAATCTAGGGGGGTTTAAATCCTATCATGTAGGTTTGGGGAGGTACACAATTAGCCAAAGGTCTGCCGGAAGAAAATAATCCTAAAATTAGCACAGGAATACAGTTCTTGCAGTTTTTGCCTCAGGCAAGAAATTAGGATGTACTTCCCTAGCCCAGGAGGAAACACCCAGCAAAGGTGGCCTTTTTGTGCCTAGAGATAGGGTCTGTGATGAGACTGGTTTCTGAGCTAACCCAGGCCTAGAAAATCAGGGGGTCCCTGTTCAGTCCTGTGAGGGGGACCCTGTATCACTAGAAGGCCACATGTGGCCTTGAGGCTGCAGATTCCCAACCCCTGCGCTAGATGGTCCTTGTTTTCATATTGGACTTCAACTAGCAGGACAAAAAAACAGAGTGGTATTTGCTAGTTACCAAGTATATGTCTAAGTGTATATGTACCCGTGCATTGTGTGTGTGTGTGTGTACTCCCACCGTATGTTCTGAGACTGGGATAATAAACACAGGTCGGGCTTCCAGTCCCACTAGATCCACTGCTACATCAATTTGGGCCAAGAATCTGTAACCTCCTACCTTCAGTGGACTTTTATAGTGTTTTGGATAAGTATAAAATCCAAGCCACTGTGTAATAGTTGCCAGTCTTGGTATATCCCTTCTCTCAGTGCATGGTCCCCTAGGTAAATAGCTCCAGATCACTGTGGCTTGGGAAGAAATATATCATATGCCCCTGTGGCTGCTCTATGAGGTTCTTCACCATAGAGCCTCCTGGCCTCCACCTCCATTGAGGGGCTTCAAGTCTACACACTGGCTTAATTCTGAGAAGCTGGGAGGAAGCCACGAATCATACCAATCTAGTTAGTTTCTGCCCAGCAGATCTAGAAGTATTCCTTCTCCTATATAAAGCAGAACCCAGTAGGCTACTTCATTTCAAAACACTCCTATTACCATTCCTTCTCTGTGATACATCATACTTACTGCACCTAAAATGTTCTTAGTTAGTTAAACTGGACCACCTACCTCTGTGAATGCCACTTTTCCACTGTACATAGGAAATGCAATTTTTGCACATTTCCACTACCTTTTCTGGATATCAGAGGACAGCCACCAAGGGATCCCCTTTCCCAGTGCTTGGTAAAGAGGTGTCCTCCAGACCTTCCTTGAGGGTATGCTTAGGTGGCAGCAGGGCCAGGTGCTCATAGTGAGTTTAGAAAATCAAATTAAAAGCTGCCACTGCCACCAATCTCTGAACAATGAACCCTGGCATGCTGCTGGAAGACCACCTCTGTGCTGGACACCTCGTTCTGCTTCCAGCTTATCAAGAGAGTGCATCATACTAAAAAAAGCTGATCACTGGTCACAGCCTTTGCGGCAAGGGAGTTTGAGAAATGT
Source organism: Galago senegalensis (assembly GCA_963575145.1). Taxonomy (NCBI): domain Eukaryota; kingdom Metazoa; phylum Chordata; class Mammalia; order Primates; family Galagidae; genus Galago; species Galago senegalensis. The sequence continues at coordinate 29,603 of CAUYTI010125398.1, forward strand.
AGTTTCAAGCTGGACGGCCATGTGCCTAGCTATAACTCTTTTGCTGTGACAGCCGGGAAGAACATATGTGGGGGTAACTTCCACCCTGCCACGTTTGGCTTTACCTCTTCTCTCCTGGCTCCTTCCCTCAACATTTAAACAGGCTCACAGATTGCTGTTGTTTCCTTCCACTCTGGAAGGAAAAGTAAAACTTTCATCTCTATAACCCCCTTTAACTATTTCCTTCCCTTTATCCTACATAATTAAATATTGTGAACGCACTGTTTGCAGAAGCTTATCAATGGATGTAGGAAAGTCTAAAGTCAGCAAAGAAAAGGGAGCCCTGGGTATTAATATACAATGTACAAACCTGAGGGCTGTACAAGCATTGAAAATTGATCACTGTTAGTGTCAGGTCAATTTTTTTAACATCACCAGGTGTGACAGGCCAAATAATGAGCTCTCCCCATCCCAAAAATCTCCCTGTCCTAATCCCAAGACCTGCATATGTGTTACATGACAAAAGGGACTGTGCAGATGAGATGAAGGTTGAGGACCTTGAGATGAGGAGATTAACTTGGCTTATCTGCCTGGGCCCAATCTAATCACACAGGTCCTTCAAATAAGATGAAGAAAGGAGAGATACTATGTGAAAGAGATTTGACTTGCTGTTACAGACTTCAGTTTTTTGTTTTGGGGGGGTTTTTTTGAGACAGAACCTCAAGCTGTCCCCCTGGGTAGAGTGCCATGGCATCACAGCTCACAGCAACCTCCAACTCCTGGGCTCAAGCGAGTCTCCTGCCTCAGCCTCCCAAGTAGCTGGGACCACAGGCGCCCAACACAATGCCTGACTATTTTTATTTTTTTGGTTGCAGCCATCATTGTTGTTTGGCGGGCACGGGCTGCATTTGAACCCACCACCTTAGGTGTATGTGGCTGGCGCCTTAGCCACTTGAGCCACAGGCACCGAGCCTGTTACAGACTTTGAAGATGAAGGAAAGGGACCACAAACCAAAAAGTGTAGAATTTCTCTAGAAGCTGTAGACAGCCCTGTCAGACAGCTGACAACCAGCAAAGAAACAGGGACCAGCAAAGAACTGAATTCTGCCATTGACTTGAATGAGCAGGGAAATGGATTCTTCCCTAAAACCACCAGAAAGGAATGCAGTCCTGCCCAGCCTGGGTTTTAACCCTTCCACGCACGTTAGCTAGCCTTCTGTCCTCTGTCCAACAGTAAATACACATTATAGAAACACTAAGTTGTAGCCACTTGTCACGGCAGCAATAGAAAACCAGTATGTAAGACAGGTGTTTTTCCCCCTAAGTCTTCTTCTGTGTGGACACTGATTAAAGCCAGGATTCTTTTTATTTATTTATTTAATTTTTTACAGTTTTTAGCCATGGCTGGGTTTGAACTCACCACCTCCGGCATATGGGGCCAGCGCACTACTCCTTTGAGCCACAGGTGCTGCCCAAAAGCCAGGATTCCTGAGACAAGGGAAAGGTGAGAAAGCCTAGCTCCAAGACAACTGGCTAATTCTTATATCCTGACTTAGAGACAGGTCCAGGGAGAGTGTCAAGCAGGGAGAAAATAAAGATGTGGCTCTCCAGTATTCCTCTCCTTAGCCCAGTGGTTCTCAACCTTCCTAATGTTGCAGCCCTTTAATACAGTGCCTGTGGGTCGCCTTAGCCAAGGAGAGATTGGGAAAGCAAATCATATGAAATACACGATAGGAGCAAAACTGTCTAGCTTTACCTCTACAAAGAGCTACATAAATAGAAGCACCATTTACACTGGCCAAGGCTGAAGTACCCAAGGAACAAAGGATTCACACACACATGCTTACCTATATAAAGCCATACAGGACATGAGCTCATGAGTTTACACAAAGGCAACCCAGAGCCTGAAATATGAGACAAGGTAAAACTCCCCTTTACCTTCCAACAAAACCCTCCCATGAATTCTCATGTAAGTCCAAGGCTTCCCTTTCTATAGCAATCCAGTCTAGCATCTAATGGCGTATTAATTTTTATTTAAATCCTAAAGAATTTGTCTCAATGCAAAAATATTTTTCCTTTCTCACATTTTTATAATACACAGAATCTTCTTCCTAAACAGAAATACCTTGTCTCTGAAATCTGCATTATCTAGTTTTGATTTTGTTAAAATTATCGACGTTTTTCTCATTCCTTTTATCCTGCAAATTGATATTCTGGAAGTGTCACTTAAATTAGTCTGAAAATAAAACATCAGCAGAGACAAGAAAGAGGAAAAAAAACAAGTAACTTCCCTATCAGATAGAGCCACTGGAAAGCTTATCTAGTGAGTAATTATTTATAGAAAAGGTAGTTTATTATTTAATAGATAAGTTGTTTGTACCATTCACAGTAAGTATCTTTAGTGACGAAGGACAGCATATACAATTAAGAACTATTGGGTACCTAAGATACTTTATCACCTTGTCAGGAAACTAGAGACCCTTATAGTCATTAATCCATTAATTCTAGTAACACATCTTCGAAGATGAGGGCAAATGTTCTATTCATTTAAATATTTATTTTGGGCCTGTAATCCTAGCACTCTGGGAGGCCAAGGCAGGTGGATGGCCCTGAGCTCACAGGTTAGAGACCAGCCTGAGCAAGAGTAAGACCCTATCTCTAAAAACAGCATTATGGCAGGCTGTAGTCCTAGCCTCTGGGGAGGCTGAAGCAAGAGAATTGCTTGAGCCCAAGAGTTTGAGGTTGCTGTTAAGCTATGATGCCACGGCACTGTACCAAGGGTGACAAAGTAAGACTATGCCTCAAAAAATTAAATAAATAAATACTTATTTTGGTAGTTTTATTTATTTATGTATTTATTTATTTGAGATAGAGTCTCATATGTCACCTTGGGTAGAGTGCCATAGTCACAGCTCACAGCAACCTTAAACTCTTAGGCTCAAGCGATTCTCTCGCATCAGCTTCCCAAGGAGCTGGGTCTACAGGTGCCCACCACAATGCCTGGCTAGTTTTTGGTTGTAGTTGTTATTGTTGTTTAGCAGGCCTAGACTGGGTTCGAACCTGCCAGCCCCAGTGTATGTGGAGGGCACCCTAACCACTGAGCTACAGGTACTGAGCCTTATTTTGGTAGTTTTAAACAAGGAACCTTTATAAAGAAAATCCAAAAAAAAAATTTAATATACTGGGGGAATGAACCTGAATCAAGTATGTAAAAAACTTAAATCTGTAAAGCAAAGAAAGTCATAAGAAATTATTGCTAAGCAAGCCCTGGGCCAGGCACAATGGCTCATGCCTGTAGTCCCAGCACTAAGAGTGGAGGCAGGTGGATCACCTGAGCTCAGGAGGTCAAGACCACCCTGAGCCAAGTGAGACACTGTTTCCACTAAAAATAGAAAAAACTAGCTGGGAATCATGGCAGGTGCCTGTAATCCCAGCTTTGGGAGGCTGAGGCAAGAGGATCACCTGCACCTAAGAGTTGGAGGTCACTGTGAGCTATGATGGTATCATGGCACTCTACCCAGGGCAACAGAATGAGACTATCTCAAAAAAAAAAAAAAAAAAAAGCAAGTCCTGGAAATGTGGGGAATAGTATCTAGGATAAAACAAAAAGAAGGCCAAGGACAGATGCAAGTCCAGGTCAGGAACCGGGTAGAAGACCCCAGGGCTGCAACTCCTGTGCTGAGTAGTCACTGGCTGCTCAAGTGGACTCGTGGAAGAACTTGGGATATTTAGTTTTTGAGAGAAACACATCTGTCAGACATTACATGGATGCCTATAATTGGGGTTATTTGGATCTAATTACTTAATAAAACTATTAGATATTTCTTTGGCTAAGGGACACCATGAAAAAATTAGTGAGTTTCAAAGGCTCCAATGAAACAAGAGTTTGGAAATTTCTGCCTTAGGGACACACTAGGATTCAAAGGACAAAGCCTGCTCTGGGTGGAATTAAGAGAAGATCAAAAGGGGAAAGGACAGAGCCTCCAGCTTCTACAAACCTAATTATACACGGCAGGCCTCTTCCTTCACTCAATCCTGGCTCTTAGAGCCCTGTGCCCTCTTACTGTGAATTTACTGTAGAATGCCTTTTAAATCAGTACATCTTGCTTTTAAATCCTTGAATCTCACTCTTACATAGTAGCAAAAACATAATGCTGATTTTTTTTTTTTTTTGAGACACAGTCTCATTTTGTTGCCCTCCATAGAATGCCATGGTGTCACAGCTCCCTCAAACTCTTGGGCTCAGGCAATTCTCTTGCCTCTGCCTCCCTAGTAGCTGGGACTCCAGGCACCCGCCACAACACCTGGCTATTTTTGTTGTTGTTGTTGTTGTTTAGCAGGCCCAGGTCAGGTTTGAACCCACCAGCCCCGGTGCATGAGGCTGGCGCCTTAACCACTGAGCAACAGGTGCCAAGCCCCCAAATGCTAATTTTTCAATGTTGGTTTTGTGACCAAACAACTGGAGTTCTTCAAATATGTAGTGGAGAAATTTACTTACAGTGATTTAAGTATTACTTTCCTAATGAAGAAACAAACTTTATGGAATGTTTCACTCAGCAACTTCATAGGAACCATTGTAAAAGGTTTACAATTTACTCTAAATTAGGGGTTGGCAACCTTTTTCTGCAAAAATTAAAATATTAAATATTTTGAAATATTCTTTTTTTTTCTATAACTCTTTAAAAATGTATAAACCAGGGCTCAAGGAGTAGGGTACCCACTCCATATACCAGAGGTGGCGGGTTCAAACCCAGCCTCGGCCAAACTGCAACAACAAAAAAAAATAGCCAGGCATTGTGGCAGACATTGGTAGTCCCAGCTACTCAGGAGGCTGAGGCAAGAGAATCATCTAAGCCCAAGAGCTGGAGGTTGCTGTGAGCTGTGACACCAAGGCACTCTACAGAGGGTGACAAAGTGAGACTTTGTCTCTAAAAAAAAAATAAAAAAACCAAATTGAAAGCAGGAACTTGGCTCGGTGCCTGTGGCTCAAGCAGCTAAGGCGCCAGCCACATACACCTAAGGTGGCGGGTTCGAATCCCCAGCCCAGGCCCGCCAAACAACAATGACGGCTGCAACCAAAAAATGGCCAGGCATTGTGGCAGGCGCCTGTGGTCCCAGC
>CAUYTI010125399.1:0-33330 GCA_963575145.1 Galago senegalensis
TTTCTCTTTTTACTCACATCAACCTTTGAGTCATGTCTTCTGCACAGATGGGCCGTTTCAACCCTTATCTGACAGACTGACTTGACTGCACAGTCAGGGTTACCTGCAAGAGGTTTTTACGCCTGGCTTGCAGGCCCCCACTGTGTTTTCCCAGGTCGCTTAGGGCCTTGACAAAAGCACATAATACTCACAAGTCTTTTCGCTCAGTTCTGGAATTAAAAGAGCACATCTCAATTAAATTTTTTGGGGGTTCATCCCACACTATAGGCTTCTGGCAAAATGCCCAGCTAATTTATTATTTTATTTTTTTGTTTCTTAGTACAGGTGGAGTCTTGTCCATGCTCAGGTTGGTCTTAAACTCCTCAGCTCAAGCTATCTTCCCCTCGGCCTCCCAGAGTGCTATGATTACAAGTGTGAGCCACCACACTGGCCGTAAAGGTATATATATTTTTTAAATCTCCAGGTGGTTCCAAAAGTTACATGTTTCTTTAAAGTATATTTACAGTATACATTTCTCTTATATCATTGCTTCTGAGAAAATCTTTTAAAATCATACCTTTTTGGTTAGTAGTTAATACAGCATAGACATCTGATAATTTGATAATACTTGACTGGTAGCAATGCCGTTTGGGGGGTAGGAAACCTGGAATAGTGGCCTAACCCAGAACTAGACCAAAACTCACGTCCCAGTTGTGTTACAGAGTCCCCACAGGAGGCGTTCACCTGGAGAGTGTTTGAAAAGTCTATACGGTCTCACCCGTGCCACTAAAATTTTATAACTTAACATAATTGGGATATAACAGTTATGAAAAAGCAAGAAGATAAGTGGCATCAGAGGTCATAGGAACATCACATTTTTAGTGGAATGTTATTAGAAAATTACCCTAATATGTGAAAAATAATATACCAGGTACATTGCAGGAGACGTGAGAAACGTGGGATTTAGAGAGTCTACACCTTGACTCTCTGACCAAAGTCTATCCAGACATGATCAGGAGATGTGAGTTCTTTCAGTTACTTCCTGACAACAATAAAAATTAAATACAAAAAGAATATAAGTTGGGTGAGGATTTACTTTATAAATGTCATTTTGCCATGGGAGCAGAATTTGTGCTATAATAAAACTTTCAGCCAAATCCCTTCTTTTTCCCTAACACACACACACACACACACACACACACACACGCACACACACACACACAGCTAGAGCTATCCCCCAAATTACCTGCTTTCCTAGTGACAACTTATTCTCAGTTGAATTTGTTTGCATTTTGATATGTGTCAATCAGCCTTCATTTTCAAGTGATAAAAGTGATAGCTTCTTCCCGTGGTGATATGATTTGATTTGTTATCCATATATACTACAATGATTACTTATACTGATGAAAATCCCATACATTTCTTAAAGAATATATAAGTAACAAGACAAAGCAACTTATGCAAAGTAAAGCATATATACACACACTAACAAAGTAATTATAAATTTTAGTATTTACTGTTGCAAAACTTATTATAAAATTTCTTATTTGGCTGAAAGATTGGAGCGGGGATTTTAATGGAGATTTCAAATAAAATTATCTGATGTTAAAATGGTAACACTTAGAGCCATTGAAGTCTAGGAAGAGTATTAATTCAGGACACAAGAAATAAATGTGTTTATGTTTCTACTTATCTGAAGCATAATTTCATACTGGGGACCTAATCAAGGGGTGAGTCTTTGTGCTAACTGCGAATAGAACTAAATAGCTCCCATTACCATTTTGGGGCTGAAAAGAATTAAGAAAACAAAAAGCAAGAGGAGCAATTGTGTTTGACTCAAATAATTCAGAATATATTCATGGTACAGAAAGATATACAAGGCTATATCCAGAAAAAGTGAAAATTTTTCGTGAATTTTAAAAATGCAACAGGAAGCTGCCAATCTCTGTAGAAATGCCATGATAGAAACTTGTTACTATTAATATTATTGACCTTGAGGTATTGAAGAAACATATCTTGAGAAATTGTCACAAATAATAATTATAAAATGATCCCAGGGTAAGAAACCGTTTATGTGCATAAATAGCAAAGAATACTGGAAGGGATTAGCAGAGGGGAAAAGGCAAACTCAGAATGGATGCAGACAGAAACCATCACTTTGTCACCCCTCTTAGTGATTTTTATACTACTTTAGTGAGTGGGTAATTGCAAATCATTATTACACCTATTGTTTATCAGGTTAATTTTTGCTTATTATTAGTTTCAGTGAGTTTTAGGGTAAAATGTATGAAGTTCTCTTTTCATTGAAAGTTCAGTATTTTTATCAACTGCTTCTATTTTCTTGGGAAAGAGGAAAGGAGACTGTGAAGGCTGAGAGATTTTCCAGAATCATCAATTCCAGGGCTTCATTTTGCTGACACTGTCCTGGCACTTGCACCCAGACAGTGGTCTGCCTCTGTTGAACTTGAACCATTTCACAGAATCCAAGATCAGAGAAAGATAAACAAGACTATAGGGTAATAATGTTTGAGCACAAACAAAACCTAGAACATTATCTAGATCTCAGATATGTCACACGGCCCCATACCCTGCCTATTCTGATTCTTTTTGAGCATGAACTTTACCTGCATCTTCATCTTTTTCCTTGATAAAAATCCTGTAGATACCTATATACAGTACTTAACCCCTTCTCTCTGACTAGATCCAACCCATAGCCACACGTCTCTCCTGTGATCCCACTTCTAAATCACCTAATACAAAGACAGATCCTGCATGTCCCAACACCCTCATCCCCCATAGTGTGAGGACTCCATTACTGTGTAATTAAATAAGCCAAGCCTGGCTACAGGTATGCTTCCAACGGTCTCTGGCTGGAGGGCACTGGCCAGCAAGTGTCAAGAGCCATCACTAAAAGGCCCCCTCTTCCCCAGCCCAATAAAATGGTTTGCCTATCCATTGAAGTCAAGATTACGGTTCTTCAGAGGGATGTAGGTGGTTTTTTTCACTTAGTATATACTTATTTATAACATTTCTTAATGATTAATAGAATTGAGCTATGGTGATGATATGCATTGATGTGCTGGCTGCTGACCCCTACCATTCTCAAATATCAGTGGATTCTCTTCCAAGTAAAGATTTTTGACTCTGTTGTTGAAGAGATAATATTCTTTTTTTTTTTTCAATAAAAAGGATCCAAAAAAAACCAAGGTTCTTCAAAAGAAAATAAAACTAATGTCAGGATGTTCTCTTGCCTGCATTTTGTTTGCTAAAAAATGGCTCAGCAGTAGAAACTGAGAGGGCTGGTATGGGACTCATATGTTTAAAGTATGACTCATCTTTGGTAACCTATTTTGTAAGTGTATGCAGAGATGCTGAGTCATTGTGACTTGCCTTTTTTTCCCTCTCAATGACAGTCAATTTTTTTTAAAGGAATTCATAGGTTATTTGAAATTATAGTTTTGTACAAGCTCTGAATAGAAGAGATGCGTAGTAGAGAAGTAACACCACAGTAAAGAAGGATTGAAGGCTTGTAACCTGGAACAAGACAGCTCAGACTTAAATCACAGGTCTACCATGTACAAAAAAGTAACCTAGTCAAAGTTACTGTCTGTGTCTCAATATCCTTCTAATATGGAGATGATAATATAGGCACCTTTTATGGGATTTGCGGGGATTAGGTGAGTTAATATATTTGTAGAGTCATAGAATGATTCTCTAGCACATAGTATGCCCAAAGCAAAAGTGTTGTTAAATATTTACCAAAAGCCCAAAGTCAGTGATGGGGGTAGTGGTCAAAGGGACTTTGGGGAAAGGGGAGGAGGAGGATGGGAGAAGGGAGGGTGATTGGTGGGATCATGCCTATGGTTCATCTTATAAGGGTACATGTGAATCTTTCTAAATGTAGAGAATCTTTCTAAATGTAGAGTATAAATGTCTTAACACAATAACTAAGAAAATGACATGAAGGCTATGTTGACCAGTTTGATGAAAGTATTTCAGATTGTGTATAGAACCAGCACACTGTACCCCATGACTGCATTAATGTACACAGCTATGATTTAATAAAAAAAAATATTTTTACTGAGCATATTTTAACTACTACATGTATTTATACACATTTATGTGTGTGAAATATGTTATTATTAAGAAATTGACCCCACAGAATTGAAGAAAATTGTTTATAAACTATCCTTCTGACAAGAGATTAATAACCAGAAAGAGCTCAAAACAACTCAGCAGCTAAAACAACAAATAATCTCTTTAAAATATGAGCAAAAGATCTGAATAGACATTTCATAAGAGATGGAACACAAATGGTTAACAGATATATGAAAAAAAGTTTCAACACCATTAACCATCAGAAAAATTCAAATGAAAATGGTAATGAAGTATTAGGTCACCCCAGTTAAAATGGTTTTTACTCAAAAGAAAGACAATAAGCAATGATAGTGTGAGGATGTAGAGAAAAGGAACTCCTTACACACTGTTTGTGGAAATGTAAATTGTACATCCACTATAGAGAACAATATGGAGGTTCCTCAAGCACTAACAATGGAACTACCATATGATTCAGCAGCAATCCCACTCTGGGGATAATATCTGAAAGAAAGAAAATCAATATATTACAGAGAGACCTGCACTTCATGTTTATGGCAGCTCCATTCACAATAGGCAAGATATAGAATCAGTCTAAGTGTCCACCACTGAATGAATGCATAGAGAACTATACATGTAACAGTCTAACCCTCCAATTCTGTAGTTGGCAACAATGTGAATAGAATTGAGGGACATTATATTAAGCGAATTGTGCCAAGCACAGAAAGTCAAATATTGCAACTTTCTTACTATACACAAGCTAAACAAATTTGAACTCTTGTTGATACAGAGGAGAATGTCAGTTACCAAGAAGCTGGGAAGCCATAGTGGGAGGGAAGTAAAGAGGTGATGCTTAATAACAAACAGACAAATAGAAGGAATCAGAGTGGAACTGGAATGTTTCTTAAAAAAAAAAAAAGAATGATGAATGCTTGAGATGATGCATACCTGAATTACTCCAGTTTGATCATCACGTAGTGTATGAAAATATCACATGTAACCCATGAATATGTACAACTACTATACGTCCATAACTATAGACAGCTGAGCTAGGTGACTAACACCTATAATCACAGCAACTCAGGAGACTGAGGCAGAATGATCACTTGAGGCCAGTATTTTGACCAGCCTTGGCAATACAGCAAGACCCCACCTATAAAATTAAAAAAAAATTACAAAGTAAAAGTAAACAATAACAGTGATATATAATTTTTTGAAAGTAAAGAGAATAAAATGAGGACATCATGCTATTCTATTTTATTTGCTATTTTTATTTGTCATAGTATGTAAGAGTTGTATGTCTTTATAAATTACATATGGTGCTTTCATACAGGCATACAATGTGGATTAATCAAATCAGGGTAATTGGAGTATCCATCACCTCAGCATTTAACATTCCTTTGTGTTAGGAACATTCCAATTCTACACTTTCGGTTATTTTAAAGTGTGCCTTAACTTATTGGTGATTATTCTTATCTCTTGTAGTCAATTTCACTGAACATATATAAATTAATGGTAAAATTAATCTGTGTGTAGTATAAGGTATCAATTTTTCCTTTTTCAATATGGATGTTTAATTATTTTATACCATTTGTTTAAAAAATTCCATCAAATTGTGGCCACTCCTTTCTCACAGCAATTTGCCATATTTCGACCCTGTTTTATAATCTAAAGGTATATTCTCATGCCAAAGAGAGAGTGTGAGCATCAGATTATTGCAGGATTTTACTGGGTAGGAGATAATTTGGGGGACAGGAGAGCTTTCGAAGGTTTTCCTCATCAAGCCTCAGCCTTAGACAAGCTCTGTGTGCCTGGGCCTCGCAGACCAGCTTTCTTGCATCCTTTTCTTCTGTCTCGTGGTGGCAGCAACGTGTCTGTGGAAGATGCTGGGTGGGAAGGGAGCTGCATATCCTCTCGGTAAAGGTCGGCAAACTACCTTTCACTATTGCGGAGCATTGGCCCAAGTCCTACCCATTCCTTCGCAACACGCGGCCTTATTCCCTCTCATCTAAAGTAGTACCTAGTTCCCAGGCTCTTTCTTTGGAGCGATGCTCACACTCTCAAGCTTATGGACTTTTTTTTATCAGAGAGTCAGTCAGGAATGCATGTGTGAGATTTTGTGCTGATGTACTACTGCAGCACTTTCTTCACTTTCCGACCTTTCTCCCAGTATTTCTTGAGAACACCCGGTGTTCACTGGTATTAACAAGGTCACAGAGTTGGGAGGTGATCGTACACGTGGAGGAAGTATGTAAACGTGAACGTTAACGTCTTTCACACTCCCCATGGAGACTTTACTCAGAAAGAAACACGCGGTCAGTCCAGGGCTGTGCATCGCTGCAGGTGCAGTGATTAGCTCAGTAGCGCCTTCCATCTCCGCAGGTGCTCTGACCACAATGTGACCAGTCTACCAAGATGCCGCCACAGGCGCTTCCTCCCTTCAGAGACAAGAAACACTACTGTATACATGAAGCTCATGCTGCCTCTTCAAACAAGAGAAATAAAAATCCTTTCTTTCTAAGCAAGTATCTGTGTCTTCCGCCAGCACCCACTAAAACGTAGCAGCTCCAGTTTCATTACAACTAGGGTAAAACCTCGGGCTCCTGACTGTTCCCGCCGGCAAATACTTGCAGCCCGTTTTCTGTGCTTCTCTCGGGGATTGTAAACTCTAACAAGTCATCTCAGACGTTTCGTTTTTATCTCGTTCTTGCCCACTTAATCCTTTGTACAATTTACCCAAAGTTGAAGAGTTGATATTACCGTTTCTCTTCAGAGTTACTTGTTACTCTTTTAAAATGAAGTAACTTTTAAATTTACGGATTATCTAGGTCTTTTTTCTCATTAATAAGATGACAATGCAAATCCTTTTTTAAAAATGTTTTGCTATTAAGTCATATACACATAGATCAGGAATACATTTATGCATATGTGGGTTACAATGGGTTGTTTTTTTTTTTACAATTTGGCAATGCAAATCCTTAATAACTGTTTACATTTTAAGCTTGCCTATGAAATGTTTCGTACCTAATTGTTGATTGCTCTAAGGGGAATATTTTGAGGTTGGCCACAGTGATACTCAGGGATGAGGCAGGTAGCACTTTTTCTAGGCTGTTTATGTACTTCATTGTCAGGCCTCATACTATGACGGCTCTGATGACCTTTCCAGAAACAGAGTTTCAAAATCGCCTTGAAAGGTGGTTCAGGAGCTGGTGTCGGTGCATAGCTCCCAAGGGGAGTACTTTAAAGATGATCACCAGGATCCTCAGCCGTGAGGTGTGCAGCAATTTCTCTGGGTTAGGGAATTTGATTGTCTGACCTCATGCGGCACAGGGGGAAACATTCACTAGCTGCACATCTGGCTAATAACCAGATTCACAAGAACTCAGGCAAATCAGCAAGAAAAAAATAGCAAACGACCACATTAAAAGGTGGTCAAAAAACATGGACAGAAGCTTCTCAATAGAAGACAGACAAATAACCAATAAATATATGAAATAATGATCAGTGTCACTAATGATAAGGAATTGTAAACTAAAACTACAGTGAAATGTTACCTTACCCCCATTACAACGGCATTTGTCAAAAATTCCAAAAGGTAACATGGATACAGATAGCAAAACATGCTTATACACTGTTGGTAGGACTTCAAATTAGTACAACCTCTATGGAAAAGTGCGGCAATTCATCAAAGAACTACCCGTAGACCTACTGTTTGATCCAGCAGTCCCACTACTGGGTATCTACCTAAAGCAAAATAAGTCATTTTATCAAAAAGACTCCTGGACTAGAAAGTTTATTGCAGCATAATTCACAACTGGGAAGATGTATTCATGACCAGATTAACAAAGGATGGTACATGTATGCCATGAAGGACTGTAAAAATGATGGATTAGTACTTTTGCAAAAATGTGGGTGGAACTGGAGACTATTCTCCTAAGAAAGTATCTCCAGAGTGGAAAAATAACCAACACATGTATTCACTGTTAACTTGAACTAACAGATGGACACACATGGGCATAAAGGGAAGTACAACTCAACACAAATCAAAGGGGGGGAGGGGATATTTTGAGCAATGGGCAAAAACCTACTGAATTGGTACAATGAACACTCCCTGGATGACAAGCACATTTATCACCATGACTCAAGGTTATTTATAAAAGTGATTCTATGTAACCACGAATATTTATGCTCCCATAATGTTTTGGATTAAGTTGTGGTAATTGGCTACAGTAAAAACTTTACTCAAAGTTTTTTCGGTGGTGTTTATTTTTATCTTAAGAATGGTTTTCTTTCTTAAAGTTATAAAGATATTTTTCTGTATTGACTTTGGAGGCTAGAAATATTTGTATTGTTACAATTTTTCACACTTGATCTTAGCCCAAAGGCTTAGAAGTGATAGACTGGTGTCAGTTTTTGTTAAGATTAGGTCCTTTGAGATTTACTATTGTGAATAATATTGACTCATTCTAAATTGGGTGTCATTTTAATACATAACATTTTTCAAAATTCACATGAATCCTTGATGGACACCTATTTCCTGAATTTTATGATTTATTATTAGTTATTACTTTATGATTTTATTTTCACTTGCAATGTAATTTGATGCATAACAGAGTAGGATCTATTGCTTATTTTTCTTTCTCAATTTATCTTGGCTTTTGTGGGATGTTAACTTTGCTAAATGAAATTGAGAATTTGCTCAACAGTTCTATAAAAATTGTACTGGGATTTTAGTGAGATTAGGTTAAATTTATGGATTAGTTGGGAGAGTTTGGCTTCTTTGACTTGTCCTCGTTTTACTTTGGTTTTGATTTTCATCTTTCCTTCTTTACTGTAAGCTAGAGCAGATGTCATTGTATGTAAAATGTTTCTAAATGTTGAACCATTCTGCATTTCTGGATACACTGAATATGGTCAGGTTTGTATTTTTTATTTAATGAATTTATGATTTTAATATTTTTGTTTCTCTATTCAAATGCAAAATTGAGTTAAAACGCTTTCTGATATGGCTTTGTTATAAGGGTATGCTTAGGCTGACATAAAGTGAAATGCGGAAGTGATTTTATTCATTTTTACTTAATAACCCTAATTTTCCATTCAATATCATTTTGCATTAGTCCATATTAATAAAGTTATAGAACTACATCATTTTTAATGGCTACATAGTATTTATTGCATAGATAAAAAATTATTGACTTCATTATTTGTTCACTTATTTAAAAATATTTACTAGTATCTATCATGTATTTAACATTCTTTTCAGTGCCTGCTATACAGACATAAAGAAAACAAATGTCTGGCCATCACAGAGCTATATACTTTGGGGTGCAGACAAAAAATAGATTTCTAAATCAATAAATGTTAAATGTGAGGCATTTATAGTTTTTCAAAAATAACTGTAATAATTTTAAAATGCAGGGTGACGTGTGCAAAATGTGCTGTTTTATAGATAGATTAGGGACAAACGTTACAGAGAGATGGCATTTGGGGTCGACATTTAAAGTGGTGGTGACAATGGACATTTTCAGTTTCCTTCTGATACCCCTTCCCTTCCACTTTGTGGAATTATATATGGCTTCCTTGCATACCATTATGATTTTCTTTGATAAATATATAATTAACATTTTGAATACTAACTTCTACTTTTGCCGTACAAATGACTAGTTTACTGTATTTCCTGATTATTTACTTTAGTGGATATATTCAATGATAATTCTTTCAGAAAATGTCTAATGCCTTTTACTTTGTTTGAAAGTATATTTACTTTATCATTACACTGAATGATGATAGAATCCCAGGTGTAATTTGGATTTTCTTAATAGAATACTCATTTTTATTTTCCAGATATGGTTTATATTTTTTTTCAACTTGTAGTTTATATTTTATTTTAGTTACTTTTTTTAATGAAATCATCGTTGTGTACATTAATGCAGTCATGGGGTACAATGTGCTGGTTGTATATACAGTCTGAAATGTTTTCATCAAACTGGTTAACATAGCCTTCATGTCATTTTCTTAGTTATGGTGTTAAGACATTTATATTCTACATTGACAAAGATTCACATGTACCCTTGTAAGATGAACCATAGGCGTGGTCTCACCAATCACCCACCCTCCACCCATCCTTCCCCCTCCCCTCCCCTCCTTCTCCCCTTTCCCCACATTCTTGGGTTGTAATTGGGTTATAGCTTTCCTATGAAAGCTATAAATTAGTTTCATAGTAGGGCTGAGTACATTGGATACTTTTCCTTCCATTCTTGAGATACGTTGCTAAGAAGAATATTTTCCAACTCCATCCATGTAAACATGAAGGAGGTAAAGTATATATTTATTTATTTGGTTTGATCACTTCAATTATTTCTAAAGTTTTTCCTAGGAACAAGGAGCAGTGCTGTGGGTGTGGTTCTCAGTTTTCATCTGAAATTTTCTTACTTGCCTTTATGACACCTCAGGAGTTACTGGATATGCAGTTTTATGGAGATATTTAAATCCATTAATATTAAATCAAAGAATTACAGAATTTACTTTATGAAGTAGAATGCTAAATGTATATTATTCTCCCAAAATATGAACCTCACATGAAGGGGGTTATTGGATCAACCCTACGTGGCTCCACTTGTCACTAGGCCCAGCAGCACTATTTCCTCCCTTTGCTCCTTCAGTCCTAACTGTCACCACGGCTTGTGGCTCTTGCTGCCTCTGTTCACCTCACCTTAGGCTTTTCTGCCCTTTGTGCTGCCCCCACACCTGTGGGTCTTCTCTTCATTAAAACCCCTTCATTTCAAATATCTGTACATTTTCTTTGTTACTGGAATTTGATTTTCTTTAGCTGAATTATCCCTGCTGTACTTTAACCATCCAGATACAATCTCTTGGGTAGTATCAGTTTTCTAAAATAATGTTAATCTCTTTAATTCAGTGCTAGGAACTAGTGATATCTGTGAAAGCAGAAATAGATGCCATGTCTTTATTGAGTTATAGTCTAAGGAATTCTATGTTTTAAACAGTAATAATGAAACTCTCCACATAGGATCTCTCCCAGAGATTTCTTCTTGGCCATTTATTAACCACTGTTTTTAGATTTGGTCCCACATAACTTCTCAAATTGAACCCCTTGGCTATCCTACACTCTCCAAAAGCTTAAGATTTGTTTTTTGTTTTTCTTCCTTGAAATTTTCTGCTCTAAAAAAGATGATAATATTAGTGTAATA
This sequence comes from Galago senegalensis, assembly GCA_963575145.1. Lineage (NCBI taxonomy): Eukaryota > Metazoa > Chordata > Mammalia > Primates > Galagidae > Galago > Galago senegalensis. Next base: position 11,286 of record CAUYTI010125399.1, read on the forward strand.
AATGTATTCACAAGTTTTGGGCTTTTCTTAACAGACAGTTGGCTCACCTGGAATGCCACAGGTGGAGAGTCACTTTCTTCCTGGTTGTGAGCAAAAATGACACTGTCAGTGAACAATTCTGTTCCCACAGCTCTCAAAATATTTTGAGTTTTAGCAACCTATCAAGGAAGTTATTGAAACTTTGGGCAGTTTTGTTTCCTTAGTGTGCGATGTCTGTTGTGTACATTTTTATACAAACATTGTTGAAAGTGTTAGTGTTAGCTGGGGGCTCAGTGGGATGATCACATGTAAAAATTAGAGTTCTTCACTAAAGTACATCAATGTTTTTATTAAAAATTGTAGGGAGCCATCCCCTACATGACCTGTGAGTGTCCCCAGTGCTCTGCCATGATGAGGGAATAAGGAAAATAAAGAAAGACAATAGAAACAGTAAAATTTATAGAATGGACCCAGGAGGCCAATGCTCTTCATGCAAGAGACAGTGAAGACTTCGAACTTGGATGGGCTCGGTTTTAATTATTTCTCTTAACTAGTTAATGGGTGTTTGTAACTACAATGTACATCATCTGTGTGGTTTCTCCTGCCCTAATTCTGATTATCCACCCAATAACCCTTTAGCTATTTTTATTACTTTTACTTCTTAAGATACTTATCAATCACAAACAGGATTACAGGGAAAAAAAAAGGAAATGGGAGTATGGATTTTGGAGCTAGATGCCACCCAGTTAATCCTTTGTTTCCTGTGGAGCAGATTAGTTGATGCCTTACTCATCTTTAGGAGCCAGGAAAAACAAAGCTGAATCTTTTATATCACAACCATAAGAACTAATCTTTCTTGCGCAATAAGTCAGCCGCATGTGCTGACTACGATGCTTCCCAAGCCCTTGCAGGCCCCCAGCCAGGCCCTGTCAGATCTTTTTCCTGGTGTCCTTTCTGACTTCAGCTAGATCCTTGCAGACCTTTTCCTGAAGTCTTTTGATATTTGTGCCAAGCTGTCTTATGTAGCCCCAGTATAGTGTGTTCTTTTTGGTGGCTCATGTCCTCTCCCATTCTCTTGCATAACTGACCCTGATCACACAACCTTTCATACAATCATTCCATTGTTATAGTAATCTAACTCTATTCCCATAATCCTAACTTCCCTAATGTTCACCCACAAAAAATCACAGTTTTCATAGTAAAGTTCCATTAAACTGTGTCGTCTAGAATGAAAGTTGTTGTACCAAGTATGTATGTACATCCTAGGAAAAATTCATGTATTTGTTATGAATTTAAAAGTTTGTCAATAGCTGGGTACATCTTAGAGATAAATGCTCAAGTCAAGTGCATGTGTTTCATGATCCTTTCATCACTCTCCATTTTTACTATGGTACCATTTGAGTGGAATAGACATCCCTAACCCATTGGAAATGGGATGTTAGAAGCAGTCCCGGTGCCCTTGCAGTGTTTTCCTTGCCTTCTGTGTTTGTGCTGTTCACCATGAGACAAGCCTACCCCGTGTATCTACTTCTCCCAGAATAAGAAATGTGTGGAGTTGTTGTATAACACACTTGTCTGCTGACATATACTCAGCAGCCCATACACTATTCTGAACAAGTGCTAATTTGTATAAGTCATAATTATTTAGGGATTGTTTGTTACTCAGCTAAGTCACATCATGGTTGGATAATACTAACTCATTATCAGAGAAATAAGCTCAGAAATTCTGATGACTATAGACTGGTATAAGTAGACTATAGACTGGTCTAAGGTATTGGGACATATCCCCATATTGTTTCACAAAATGTGAATATAATTATGAGGTGCATAATGACATTTTGATCAAATATATATGATAGTGGTCCCTTAAGATTATAATACCACATTTTCTATGTTTGGATATATTTAGATACACAAATGTTTCCCATTGTGTTACAATTTCAGTATAGGTACATATAAACCTATAGGTTTATAGCCTAGAAGGAATGGGCTATACCATACAGCCTGGGTGTGTAGTAGGCTATAGCATCCAGGTTTATGTATATATGCTCTGTGATGTTCTCACAATGGTGAAATTGCTTAATGACACATTTCCCAGAAAGTATCCTTATCATTAAGACATATATATATATATATACACACATATATATATATGACTATATTTGTATATTGCCCTGAGAAACTATGTGTTATTAACTATGACTACTTACAAGAAGGGAAAGAAAATGAGGGGAAGGGACAGGAAAAGAAGGAACAAAATTGTGATGTTTTGGTCTTGCCTAAAATGTATTTTTTGGTATGGTTAAAAACAAACAAACAGTATTTTCCTGCTTGTATTAATGAAGGAGTTTCAAAAAGTGTGGCTTTTATCCAGGATTTGTGTAGCAAAATATCCTGTTTTGAATTTTTTTTCCCCTTCATCTTCTTGGTGTTTTCTTACAAAAACTTCTGACTTCCTAGAGTGAAGATTTGGGACTATGCAGGAATTCAGGTGATAGCCATTGCAGTAGATAGTCCCTAAAGAGTCTAGGTTTCACCAGTTTTTCTCTTCTAAATAATTTAAGCCAAAAGCTGTTAGGTACAGGTTTTCAAGGCAGGTATCTGCAAAGGGAGGAAGTGGTGGCATCTTGTCAAGGGGCATTGGAACCAAGTCGGGTGAGGGAGAGTGTGTGCAGAGTGGGAAGTGGCAGCCGCTTGACAAGGGCGCTGGAACCTGAGGATGTTAAAATTATCTGTAGTGTTTTAAATAGTTATTCAAGGTTATCCTCTACATCTGCATGAGTCTTTTTTTATACTTTGTGAAGAGGCAGGAAAATGTGGGTGTGTTTTTAAATGGATTTCTGCAGCTACACAAGAACATACAATTTTTTTTTCTGGATGTCAAGCATCTATTTGTTATTACTGTTTTGTTGGGTGTTTTTTTTTTTTTTCTTTAGCAAATCCTCTCACAGTTGAAAGGCTTTGGGTAGTTAGCAAGAGCAACTTTTAAAAGTAAAAGAGAAATCTCCAACTAAAATATAATCTACATCTAACTCATCTAATCATTCAATTAGCAAAAAATAGCACAGAAGAATACACAAAACAAGTTTGACAGGATATTTAAGGAAATAATACCAGGAGGTAAATATGTAGAACAGAAAAACTGAAGAGATTTGAAAGAAAAATAAGGAATTTGTTTTAATTCAATCTCTACTATAGAAAATTTCATGAAACTTAATTGCAATTCTCAAATACTTAATCCCTAATTCCTTGATGATACTGTAAGCTGGGAAAGCCTTGGCACACCCGGGTCTAGATACTGCTCCGTTATATCTGGACTCAGTATGGTGACGAGAGCCTCCAGCGAGGTCCGGGAAGTGAAGCAATGTCAGAGCAAAGCCCTACCTCGTTTTCTTCCCAGGTTTTCATTGTCAGGAAACTGTTCCAATTGTGGGGAATTGATTTATCTGCAACTTCCTCACTCTCAGTATCTGAAGCAAATGTGTTTTTGTTCCCCTCTATAGAAAAGACCAGATAGTCCCTATATATATCTTGGAACATTTGACTGCCAATCCATGTTCCCAACAGCTGCAGAAAGGAAAAAGAATATTATGCTGAAAGAGTGAATGACCCCTGCTAGGTAGAAATCCATATGTAGGTGTTTTAGTAGCAAGGTTGCTATTCCCCTACCTGGAACACAAGTAAGCTGGAAGCAAAGTCGTTGGCAACACTTTATCTGACCAACTGCCCATTATCTCTTGCTGCCTTTGGAATTCCTTATAGAGCATTTCTTAAATTCATTATTGCTTTTTCAGTTTCCATTTTGCACATGACTTACCAATATGGGTTTAGATTTTTTTTTTTTACTTTAAGAGGGTTTTTTTTTAATTAAAAAGATAGGTTTTTTTGTTCCTTCCTTGTGAATGTGTCTTCCCTTTATCAATTAGAAGCAGAGTTATTTTATTCAAACATATTTTCCCCCTTAGGTATTACTTAGATTTTTGTTATGTTCTTATTATTATTTCAGATCACTTTCAGGATATGTAGGATTTGATTATGCTCGTGCATTTATTAGTTATGGTCCACGTTGTAGCTAAGACTTTCACCCAGGAAGTGTGATATATACCCCTACACTGCACCCATGAGGTGAGAGCTCAACAAACCCGTTTGCCCCCCGGCCCTTCTTGACTTTAACTGTGTTTTTCTCTCATGTGGTCATGTGGTTGTTCATCTGCCGGCTTCATATTGATATTGAGCACCTCGGATGCTTGCTTTTCCATTCCTGTGGTACTTTACTTAGGAGAATGATCTCTAACTCCATTTTTAATCAGATCCTTATCTTTTCTCTTTGTGCCCACACTTGGCATTATTGCCCTTCTAAACCAGAGAAATAATAATTACCACTAAATTTATCATGCGTTCTTTATATTAAAGACATTGTGCTAACATTTTATATCCTAGACCTTATTAAAGCTTTGCAACACTCCGTGCAGTAGAAATCATTAATAATATCATCGTGCAGATGGTAAACTGGGATTCTGAGAAGTCAGTAGCTTGTCCAAGAGCCCTTAAAATTGGCAGGACCGGAATCTGGACGCAGGCTGTCTGAGTCTAGAGCGTGAGGTTGGCACCAACTCATCAAGAATTTGCTAACGGTTTGCTTTGGATTTCTCACTTTCATCAGAAGTTTGAAGTTAACTGCTCTGTGATTACTATGACGTTGTAAGCGGCTGGAAAATATACCCAGACGGCATTTTTCCTAATCATTACTGATAGATACCAAAGCCTAAAAAAGGATTGTTTTCGAGAACCTATAGTGCAGGTATATATATGGATACGTACAGATACGTAGGTTACACAGATAGATTTTATACACACAATCTATCTATAGCCATGGCTAAATCTACACGCATGGATATGTATTTTAAGTAATTGGCTCCCATGATTGTGGGGGCTGGCAAGTCCAGAATCTGTAGGGAAGACCGACAGACTGGAAACTCAGGCAGAAATTAATGCTATAGTGTTGAAGACAAATTTCTTCTTCTCATGGAAATCTCAGTTTTTACTTATAAGACTTACAACTGATTGAATGATCTAACTCACATTATTGAGGGCTATTTCCTTTAATTAAATTAACGTGCTTTGGGTATTAACCATTGATATCTGATTAAATAACCAGACACCCTGGCCTACCCAAGTTGAAATAAAAGTATTGCAGTACTTATAAAAAAAAGCCAACATTTCATTACATAAGAAATTGTAATTACTCAAATTTATTTTGTTATTTATGAAATCTGCATATGAAAAAATAAACCTTCTATAAAGTATTGCTTCACAGATTTGTAAATTTACCAACTGAACTTTAAAATATTGAATTAGTTGTACAATCCTGATCAGACTTACAAAACCCTTATGAGTTTTAATTAAGTAAGGCATGTTGAGTTCTAATGGTTCTGAAGAACTTTTCACCTGAAGACATTTAATGTTATCATTGCTCCTAACTTTAGCCTTCACACACATGCTATATGTATTCACGTCACCTGTTTCTGCACAAATGCTATAATGGACCTGATCAAGTTTTGCCACATAATATCCTTGTAAAATATTTAGATTGGCTTTCATTCAATAAGCTTCCACAGCTATTTAATTATTTTGTTTGATTAATGACAACATGCATCAATTCACTCATTTATTTAAAGATTATTGGGCATTTTATAGGTGCTGGGAATATGATAGGGAAGAAAGAGAAATTGTGTCTACGAAGAGCTGAGCTGTTTTGAGAGAAATAGATTGCATTAATATCATAATATTCTTTTATTTTACACTCATATTATGGAAATCAAGCAAATTTGTTGACACACTCTTCAAATTATTTTCTAGGTTCTAAAGCATGCCATGATATCTACTGTGCTCCCCGGAGGACGCTGATGTCATCTCTGATCTGCACCACTAATTACTGCGGGAGCCTCCTAAATTGTCTTCCTGTTCCTGCTGCCCTAGTTAACTTTCTTCCTCTCTTCTTGCCCTGAGGAAAACCTGAAGCCCTGTGGTGAGTAGTCCTATGATGAGATCTGTGTGGCCAAGAACTGAAGATGACTATACTAACTTATCTCAAATATTTCTACAATTAAAAACGTGATTAAAATTTGTAGTGACCTGTTCGGCCCCTATGGCTCTGGTCTCGGTTAGCACAGGAAGGAACCAGGCAAGAGGCAGATTAGAAGTACAAGCTTGTGGAAGGCAGGCTAGCCCTTACTTTCCGGGTAGCCCCGAGCAACCTCCACATCAGCCTTTTATTGAAAGGGAATGATACAGGTGAGGGGAGTAATTAACAATGACCACGTGTTGAGGGCACGGACTCCTTCTCCATAAGGAGCTCCTGTGGACAAATCACCCAATAGTCCACCCCTCAGCTGTAAATCATCTTGCTTAGAGGTTGTCTGTCTCTTGGCATCCTCTACAAAAATTTATTGAAACCTAGAAGAAACTTTGAATTTCTCTTAAAAATACATCAGCCACCACTATATATTTGAGTGTAAGCACTATGTTGTTTTCCCCCAGAACGAGAAATCACCATCCTAATCCACAGTGCCTGTGACTGCTACTTATTGAGAAAAGGAACTTCACAGATATAATTAAACTATACATCGGCATGAGAAGATCATACCAGATTATCAAGGTTTGCTCTAAATTCAATGACAGAAGTTTTTATAAAAGTGAACTTGGGGTAGACAGGATTAGACAAACAGGAAAGGAGAAGGTGATGTGATCGTGAAAGCGGAGATTGCAACATGCATCCTCAAACCCAAGAGTGCCAGAAGCAAAGCACAGTCTTCCTAAGAGGCCCTAGGGAAGGTGATGCTGGACTTCAGGCTTCTGGCTTCTAAACCTTAAAACTTTTGTCTTAAACAACCCAATTTATGGTAATTTTATCCCCACCCACAGGAAACTAATATAAACACTGTCTTAGAGTTCTCCTGAGAAACAGAATCAATAGATTGGATGGATGGATGGATGGACAGATGGATGGATGGATGGATGGGAAGATGGACAGATAGACAGATGGATGGATGGGCAGATAGATGGATGGATGGATGGATGGACGGACAGATGGATGGATGGATGGATGGGTTTATAGATAGACATGAAAGGAGTTTTAAGGGCAATTAGTTCACATGATTATGGAGGCTAAAACTTCTGGTGATATTTTATGTTCAAGATTAAGAAGCAGGGAACCTGATGGTGTAAATCCCAGTCCCACACCAAAAGTGTGAGAACCTGGGGGTTACTGGTATAAGTTCCAGAGTGAGAACAACAGAGAACTAGAGTTCTGATGTCCAAGAACAGTAGAAGATCAATATCCTAACAAGGAGAGAGAGAATGAATTTGCCTTTCCTCTGCCTCCCTGCCCTATCCAGGCCCTCAGCTGACTGGATGTTGCCCAGCTGCATTGGTGAGGGTGGATATTCCTTACTCAGACCACTGATTCAAATGCCAATCTCTTCCAGAAACAACCTTGCAGCCCAGAAATAGTGTTTTACTTGGTATCTAGGTACCCTCCATTCAGTCAAATTGACTCCTGAAAGTAACAATCAACAACACTGCACTAGAATTGGGGTAGTGGCTATGTGAGCAAACCATTCTTGGCTTTGCAGTAATATGGTCTATGGGGAGGAGAGATGATACACAAATAATTATAGATAATTAATGCAAATGACATGTATTTCCAGTGCTGCTAAAGTGCAGTCACGTTGTTATTGGCAGGTACAGTAAGAGGGCCTGATTATTCTTGGGACCCAAGAAAGGTTTACCTAAGAAAATGCTATTTAATCTGAGAGTGATTGCTGAGGAGACCTTAGGGAAAGGATACCAGGTACAGAAGTTGCATGTGTGAAGCTAAAAGGCTGAAAACATCTTTAAGAATCTCTTTAAGGAACTGAGAGAAATTTACCATGGGTGCAGCTGAGAGAAAGTGGCTCAAGGTAGCAGTACCACAAACAGATTGAAAGTGGCTATTCTCACACCCACAAATTATGACTTCAGATACTCTATTAATAATAGCTAGTATATCACACCAAATTTAAAAACCACATTATGAATTACAGACCTCTAAGAACAGTAGAAAATCACTGCAGGTTTATAACTAAGTAAATAATATTATCATTTATCCAACAATGAAAACCGTTCTGGCAGCACTATCCCACATAATAGAGCAGTTTTTAAAGTTTGCTTCTTTTTAACATTTATACACATAAGGCAAAACAAACTATATCTATATCTATTTTGCATAGTACTTTTGTGAAGGATATAGTCCCATCCTGAGTAAGGAATGAAGGCTTAATATACATATACAGGGTGTCCATAAAGTTCATGTACAATTTAAAATAGTATATAATTACACATAGAGATGCATTTACTTTTTCTACAGCAGAAACACCATTAAAATGACCAAGAGAGTTTTCGGTTTGGTTTTGTTTTTGTTTTTAACCAACAAGAGCAAGAAGTTGAGAGGAAACCAAAACATTGAAATTTAAAAAGCTGGAATGCAGATGATAAGTGAACATTCACTTATTAGAACTGAGAAAGCAGAATCTCGAGACAATAATGAAAATATAAAACTCAGAGAAATTCTTACCGTAAAGCCCGTGTCTAATATGTTGGAGCTGTTACACAGAAATATATAGACTGCGTAGCGTACAGACAGCACACATTCATTTTTCACAGTTTTAGGGCTGGGAAGTCTAATATCAAGGATCCTACCAATTCAGTTCCCAGTGAGAGACACCTTCCTGGTCCATAGCTGGCACCTTCTGGCTATGTCCTCAGATGTCAGAAGGAGTTAGCTGCCTCTCTGGAGTTTCTTTTACAAGACACAAATCTTGCTTGTTTCCATCCTCATTACCTAATCACTCCCAAAGACCTCACCTTCTAATAGCATCACATTCATGTTTGGGCTTTGAGGCCCAAAAATCATATGAATTGGGGAAGGGGCATGAGAATTAAGGCCATAGCACTACTCAAAGGCTGGTACTATGGAATTACTGGTACCTGGTCCCTTGTAGAGAAGAATTTGAGATAAATCTCAAAAAGGAACAGAATAAGCATTTCTTTAAGAAGCCACTTAGACCCTTTCTTCTACTCCCTCTTTTATCCCAGCGGCAAGCTGAAGAGGAAAATATAAATCTCTAGTGTTGGAACACATGACATGGTCAAAGGCAGACTTCAAAAACAAAGTTATAAAATCCCAACTATGAAATATACAGCAAACTCAGTTCTGCAGCCAATATTCTCTAAGGAGAACAATGAAGGAAATTCCTGTCCTAACTGATGTCTCACTCACACCTAGCCTGTGAATGGAACCAGGGTAGGAAGGAAAAAGGGTTGGGACACTAACTAGGCTGCCTCTATTCATATTATGACTCTGTGACACTCAAAAATTAATGTATCAGTCAAATGGTAAGAAGAAATTCCAAGTTGCCAATTGTATACCAAATAAAAAAGATAGAGGTTGGAGCATATCTGGGAAAAACTTCAACAAGAAGATTTAACTGATAGAATACTAAACATTAGTGAAAACAATGGGCAGAGATTTATAAAGTCAGCTAAGAGTTTAGTGTTGAATTAATGATAAAATAAAAACCTAAATACAAATAATTACAAGATAATTATTAATTCTAAAGTAGGCTGCCATGGTGGCTCATGCTTATAATCCCAGAATTTTGGGAGGTGACAGCAGAGACTTGCTTGAGCTCAGGAGTTCCAGACTAGACTGAACAACATAGCAAAACACCTGTATGTACAAAAAATAGAAAAATTAGCTGAATATAATGGCATGCACCTGTACTCCCAGCTATTTGGGAGGCTAAGGCAAGAGGATTGATAAAGCCTAGGAGTTAAGTGGTTTATGAAAGTGCCACTGTACTCTAGACCAGGCAACAGAAAGAGATCTTATCTCAATAATTAATTAATTAAAAAGTAAAAAACAAACAAAAAAGCAGATACGAATGTTATGCAAGTTTGCAAAAATAATTATAAGCTTCATTGTTTTGTTGAAGACACTGTATACATATTGATCCGAGTATGGATCTAATAAAAAATCAAATCAAGGTACGAATGTATAGATTCTTGTAAATAAAATGTAAGGGTTTGGCGTGCTGGTTAGTCTTTTACTATGGAAAGTTAATAGATAAAGCTTCTTGATGAGCAATGAACCCACAGAAGAAATGTTTGTTATTTAGAGAAGTGAAAGGAAGGAAAAGAACGACTCACCCAGCTGGAAGTGGTTATTTTGGGATGTTAGCAATAGATGAGGGAGGTGGGAGGGTGAAGACTGTTTGCAGAACTCTAAACTGTTCAATTTCTTTTAAACATCGAGGGCCCATAGAAGTTTGCCTAGAATTAAAACATAATGAAAAATAATGTCAAAAATAAGTGTTCTCATCCTTGATTCTCTTAGAACCAATAAAGTTGGAAGCATCATATTAATTTAAATATCCAAGCCACAGAGATATTTTTATATACTGTGTTTGCATGAGAAGGTAAGTAATTGAACTACCATTTAATGTTCTACTTTATTATTTTTAAAGCTAAAAGTTTCAAAAAATGTATCATGTACAGGAGGCACTGTTGACAGTATGCATTTGATTATTTAAGCTATAACTTTCCTTTGCAAACAATTTGAAAAAGCTGATAATAATTTATAAGAAATGTAGGAATTGACATTAGGCCATTGCTTGATACTGTCAAGACAGGACTGAATAGAGATAAAAAATATCTTGATTTTAGGAATAGACTAGTAAAGTATTTTTTAATACAAACTTACAAAGGAAACCCTCAATAAAATATTATTTAAATAGAATATTTATAAATTGAGAAAAATCCATATGGAAAACACACTACCATTTATGAGGACATTGATGGGCTCAGAACCAATTATCTTCTTTACTAACTAGCATATACAATTATAAATGCTATGGATATGAGTAAACGAACAAATTCTACCAAGACACACATACTCTACAAAGGCAAAATCATACTCTTAGAATTTACATTTCATCAATCTAAGATTTCATCATCTTTATAAGTAGATAATTTCATTAAGGGTCCAGTTGTGATCCCTAAGTGGAAACGTAGTAGAAACCCTATCTAACCCAAAGTAACATTGTGCAGAAGAACTACTGAAAGAGAAAATAAAATAACTATCAATTTGCAATATAACACTGAGAAAATGTCACAAAACCTTTCACATATTTAGGGAAATTAAGAAGATTTTTGAGCCCATTGTCAATGATACATAATATTGATACTAATAGTTAAAGAGTAATTATAATTTTACCCCTGAAACTCAGGCCATGTGTCAGTTTTATAGAGGAAAAGACTTTTTGGAAAGAACTAAGCAATATCCTCTTTTTTTGGCACTGTTTTATGTTAAAACAGGTAAGCATGAATACTAAAATACTAACCACGAAGAGGTAGACACTGTGAATAAAGAGATTTTCTAACATATTCTAAATTGATATAGTTTACATAGTTAGCTTTCCATAAGGGTTAAATCTGTCCATATTATTCATATTTTATATCAACTCCTGCCCACTCTCCTCAGCAGTAGACTTTTGCAGGACATCATACATTGAATTAGTCAGGACTTAATTTAAGCAAGAATCCTCAAAAGTAGGAATTTAAACAAAATAAAAATTCATTTCTCTTTCATGTATAATTTTCTCATATCATTTTAATTTTTTCTTTCATATTTCCCAGTATAAATATAAGAAAATTTGAATTCTGAGGATATGATTATATGTCCAGTAATTTCAACCTCATCGTGCAAATGACTATATAGCCACTGAACTATAAAACTCATTTGCTGGCCCAGAATTATAACAAGTATGTATCCATGAGGGTTGTGGTGAAAATCTCAGGCGTTCGCAGAATTTACTTTGGGATAATCTGAGACATTCTTATTATTCAATTCTAAACTTGAGAAATATCTTATCATTTCAGAGAATTTTTCCACTAAGCATTAAATAAGTCAGAACTATCCTGCACATTTCAAAACAGATATTTTCAAGATTTAAGATGGAAGCACATATTTAGATTTTTATATATTATCGAGGTTGAGCACTATCAGAATATTTTGTGACAAGTGATAATTTCCTTTCCATTTTTCTAAAATACAAATCATTTAAGCCTCTATAAAATCTATAAAGCCCTCCAAGTTAAGTTTCTGCTGGTGTTTACCTCATGGCAACTAGCCGTGAGTAACCGACTACAGAGGTACTATTAAAAATACTTTGAGCCTATTGTCAACTATGTAGAATATTTATACTAATAATTAAGGAATAAATGACACCATGTGACCCATGACACCTACGCTAAATCTGTCTGCATGTTCCTCGGTTCCCAGTGTCAAAAATGAGCACTGGCCAGAGCCGAGCGGATGAGAGAGTGATCCAGACAGGAGGCGATTTTACACAGTTTCTCAGAAACAGAAAGACAGAAAGATGAAGACTAAAAGCGTGCAAAATATGTTCCAGAGAGAGAAGAAAAGTTCAGCCCCCAGTCTGAGTACGTGCTGCCCTTTATCAGCCGGCTACTTTGTCACTCCTCTCTCTCTCTCTCTCTCTCTTTTAAAATTCAGATTAATATGAAAGTATGAATGACTAGGTTACATTGTTTGTTTCTAAGGTCAAACTCGAGTTGCAGTAGAGGCCCCAAAGGCTGGTGCTGTCCATCGGGGATAGGGGCCAGTCCCCTCCCTCCAGGGGCTTGTAGTTTCCTGCCCTTTAGGTAGATGGGCAGATTGGGATTATGTAAGAGAGTATTTCTGGGTAGCGCCTGTGGTTTGGTGGGTAGGGCGCTGGCCCCATATATCGAGGGTGTCGGGTTCAAACCCGGCCCAGCCCAACTGCAATGAAAAAATAGCCGGGCGTTGTGGCGGGCGCCTGTGGTCCCAACTGCTGGGGAGGCTGAGGCAGGAGAATCGCCTAATCCCAGGAGGTGGAGGTTGCTGTGAGTCGTGACTCTACCAAGGGCAACAAAGTGAGACAATGTGTCTAAAAAAACAGAGAGAATTTTGCTGTTTGCATAACAGAGTCGTTGCATAACAAGTTTTTGCTTCTACTCACGTGTCCTTCCCAGAATTCTTCCTGACTCTCCACCCACGGCATGTTCCTTAGGTGGTAACCAGCCGTTTAAAGTCCCTAGCAACGTTTTACTATGTTTGTTCCCAGCAGCGAACAGTTCCTGGCTGCCGTTTGGCTCCCGGCTACGTTTGGGTCCTGGTTCGGTTCTCCACCCTTAGCTACGTCCTTGCCACCTGCTCATCCTTGTCTGACTCCCCCCGGGACACGTGGGACCTGAGAGTCCCTGAGGATTCCTGGAGAAGAGTTGTGTTTTTCTGTGTTACTTCTACTTTATTTGTTAAGAAGAGTATCTAATTTTTAAATGAAAAATGTAGTCATATTTTCCTTAATACATTAATATTTGGTCATATTAAATATAAACAAAATGATACAAGAACAAGCTGTGCACTATAAAATATACTTATGGAAAAACCAATGAAAGTTATAAATCAAATGCTGTCACTAAACAGCTTCCCCTTGTGAAACTGTCCTCTTTGTAAAAGTGATCGTGGTTCTAGTTATGACCTCAAAACTAGACGCTTCTTTTATTTGAGATTTTTTTCCTAAATATTGCTGCCATCCTCAGCAGAAATAATCCAGACATATGGCTTCTGTATTTTGTAAGATGATGACAATATAATGTTTCTCTTGTAATTCCAGCAGTATACAGTTAACTTTGGGACAGTACAGGTTTGAAATGCACCTGTCCGTCTATACGTAGTTCTTGTTCATTAGTGAAAGTTTTTTATAGATTTGTGTAACTTCAAAAAACTCGACTTCATAGCCTAGAAATATCAAAAAAGAAAAGGAAAACTGAGGTCGGTCATGAATACATAATTCTATATAGATATTAGTCTATTTTATGATTTACTGCAATAAAATACATCCAATCTAGTATAAAAAGTTATCGTTGGTCAAAATTTCTTCACACACGCACAGGCATAGATAGCTCCATTTGCAGTCAATAGAGTAAAGACTCAGTATTCAATCATAACTGCATAAAATTAACTGTAGAACACACTGTACTTCTGTCACCATTTCATGGTCACCTCCTGTTGCTAAGGCAGGGAGCTCAAGTATTATATCTGCTTAAAATGCCAAATAACACTAATCATCTCTGCATAAGCAGTTTGTCTTGCCAGTAAATTGCTTCTAGCAGTAAAAAGGGATCTCTCATGGTTCCTGTGTATTTTTATTATGTTTGGTTCAAAGCCATAAACCTTGAATAACACCAAGGGAACTGTAGGATTTGCCACTAGTGATGCTGGAAGTGCTCAAAAGAGGCAGAGAAAAGTCACGATGTTCCAGAAAGTCAGCTGCCAGGACTCTTTGCTCTTTCAGACCCAGGACTCCTCTCCCATAGAGGTGGTGTAAACTTACAGTGCTAATAAATGCCACAAGGCACTGTAAATCTATTTTCTTTTCCTTAGGATTGTCTTAACATTTTGTTTTCTCTTGTTGATGCTATTATAAGAATACAGTATATGATATGAATACAAAATGGTAAAGCTTCCAGTCAACAGTAGACTGTTGGTAGATTTGGAGGAGTCAAATGTTACACATGGATTTTCAGTTCTGGGAGATCAGTACCAGTAACCCCAAAGTAATTCAAGCATCATTTGTGTAACTTCTCCAGGACTGACATGTGAATGTTATAAGGAACTTAATGTTTAAAATCTTTTCAATCTACAGGGTTGCATTACAACAAACCTCCTTAGGAAATCCATGTCTATGTGCTCAGGTTTCGCCATAGTAATTTGCTCTATTTGCTTTATAACTGGTAAGGGAGAGGGTCTTTCTTGTTACCTGGGAAAATATTTAGATTGCCTCCCAGGATACCATTGATGACGAAGGGATTCTCACCCCAATCCAAGAATGTGGGGATGGCCAAAAACTGCACTTGACACTAGACAGATGAGATCAACAGCAGAATATTACTTACATATCATTATAACCTTGGGGAGGAGGACACTACTTGCACATAGGAACACACAGAGCCATACCAGAGTTGAAATTCAGGACAAAGTAAACACATAGGCTCTGTAGGGGACAGGTTCATGGTATTAAGAGGATGAGGTGTCACCTGTTCTCACTGGAGATTGTTACTAGCTTGTTTGAATAGTTCTGCAGGACAACAAAGAACTGATACTCAGGGATAGGCAGGAACTGCAGCTAGTTGGTTTAATAAGGTTATTGGCTAGAGGACAGTATCTACGGGGGCAGGGAAACTACCAGTGGCTAGGCCATTTGAGGCCCTCCTCATTTCCTTCATTTGTCTACGCAGGACATAATGCTGGGCTGAATATTAGGTTTTGCATCCAGGGAAATAATTGTTGGTGCAGGGGCTGTTAGGGGAAAAAATTCTGCCCTACATTTAAGAAAGACTTTTAGTCACAATTTTGATATATATGAGCTGCATGGCCTCCAAAATATATCTAACTCCCTGAATTTGTTTTCCTCAAGGATATAAAAAGAAAAATGACACTTGACCTATGTCTTTCCAAATTTTTATTATTAAACATATTATTTTGAGAGATTATTATGGAGTCACATGCACATATGTGGAGGGGAACAGAGATATTTCTTGCACACCTTGCTCAATATCCCCCAATGATATCGTATGGAAATATAAATGGAGTACAATATCACAACCCGGATACTGACATCGATAGAGTCCATACTCTGAACACGTCCACCTTCACAAGGATCCCTCCTGTTGGCCTTTTATAACCACACTTTTATCCCTCTACATTCTCATTCGTAACCTCAGCCACTATTAATCTGCCCTTCATTTCTATAATTTTGTCATTGCAAGAACCAAATTAAACCACACAGTATGCGACCTTTTGAATTAACTTTTTTCACTCAGCACAATTCCCTGGTGTTTCATGCAAGCTGTTCTGTGTATTAATAGCCTATCTCTTTATATTCCAGAGTAGTATTATACGGATGGATGTACTACACTTTGTGTACCCGTGACCGTCTATATGCTTGGTGGGCATCTGGGGTGTTTCCAGTTTCTGGGTCTTATAAATAAAGCTGATTTGAACATTAATGCACATGTTTTGTGTGAACATAACTTCTAACTTCCCTGAGATATAAGTTCAAAATGCAATTGCTGAGTTATATAATAGTTTATTTAAAAGCTCCCTGCCAGACTGCTCACACTGTTTCCCAGAGGGACCCTTTAAATGGTGCCTTTCCAGCATCGCCAGGACTTGGTGATGTCACTGTTCCACATGTTAGTCTTTTTGACACATGATACTCATTTTGTTTTTAATTACCATTAACTTGATGTCTACTGTCACTAATTATTTATGTGTTTTTCATGATCCTTTTATGGCTTATTTGCCATCTGTATACCCTCTTTGGTGAATTTTCTCTCTATGTCTTTTGCCTATTTTCGATTTGGTTTTGTCTGGAGGGATTTTTTTTAATTTATTGTTGAGATTTTGGAGTTTATTATACATTCTAGCTGTGTGTCCTTTGACAGACAAACTGTTTTCAAATATTTTTGCCAGTCTATAGGTTGTCTTTTTCATCTTTTAACAAGGTCTTTGGAAAAGCAAATCTTTTTAATTTTAATGAGGTCTAATTTATTGATTTTTTCTTTTAGGTATCATCATTTCAGTATCAAAGCTGAGAACTCAGTGCTTAGCCCTAGATTCCAAATATTTTGCTTTATGTATTTTCTAATATATTTTTAAATTCACATTTTATATGTAAGTCCCTGAATATATTGAGTATGTGGATTAGTTTGAGGTTCATAACTTTTCCTATGGATATCCGTAGGATTTGTTAAAAGGCTGTTTTAACAGCATTTGTTAAAATGCTCTTCTTCTTCCATATTTTTTCATGAATCTTAGTCAGAAAAATTAGTCAAGTGTATTTGTGAGACTTTGTGAGAATCTATGAATTTTCACTTTTGACACATCATTAACAAAGTAGCATGATTATCTTCCACCTTGTTTGTTTTCAAGATTGTTTTAGCTATTATACTACTTTTATATTTATATAAGAATATTAGAATAAGCTTCTCTATGTCTACAAAAGGAACTTAAAGGCACCTACTGCTCCAGACACAAACCAGGACTTCCCACCACAATTCTTCAAGTTTGAAGTTCACAGGGCCAAGGAGAGAGGCTAGATTCTGGAGAAACACATCTCTCTTTGTCATAAGATAGCAGGGACCTCCTCCCATATATTATATATAGTATATCACCACTACAGTCTACAAATAATTAGCATCAAGAAGACTACCATCTTAAAGCACTCTCAAGATAAAAGTTTACCTAATATATATTACAGTCAAACCTGTAAGGGGGAGGGCATCTCATCTAAATGATGCAAAATAAAAAACAAGAAATAAAAGCTCCTCCAGAAGAAATCAATAAAAGGAATCTGGAATCATTAAAAAAAAAAAAGGTTACACCTACACCTTCAGTGAGTCACATTAGCTCTTCAGAAAGGGACTCTAAGCAAAAGGACATTTTTGAAATGTCAGATATAAAATTTAAAGCACGGATCAAAAGTAAGCTCAATGGGATCTATGAAAAAGTTGAAAACCAGCATTAAAAAAAACCCCCAAAGGTATGGTATTTAACAACATTTTAAAAAACTTCACTAAAGAGATAGAAAGTTTGAAAAGGTAAAGAACTTCTGGAAATGAAGGATTTACTCAGGGAAGTACAAAATACAATGAAACATTTGAAAAACAGACCACAAAAAGCCAAAGAAATAATTTGATATCTTCAAGACAAGGTAAGTGAGTTAAAATAAAAATGAAGAATAAACATTCAAGAAGGATGAACAAAGTCTTAAATAGTCATGGGACTGTGTAAGATGACTTAATGGAAGAACTATAGGCATCTCTGTGGAGTCAAAAGGAAAAGTAAAAAACATGTAAAACCTACTTGAGGAAATAAAGGAGGAAAACTCTCCACCTGCAAGAAGGTCACTGAATTTCTGGAAGATTCCCTGCAAACAGGGCAAACCCAAGGTACATAGTCATCAAACCAGCCAAAGACTACGTGAAGAAGGGAATTCTATAAGCTGTAAGGTGAAAGTATCAAGTAAGTAACGAAGGAAAACCCACCAGACTAACAACAGACTTCTTAGAGGAAACGCCATAAGCCAGAAGAGAATGGGGCCCTATCTTTAGTTTTTGTACCCTACAAAACCCAAGTGGATAAATAAATGACAAATAAAACCTTTCTTAGACAATCAAACACTAAGAGAATTTGTCACCACTAGATCTTCCCTGAAATAATTTCCAAAAAATGATCTATATGTCAAAAAGCTCAATCAATATAAACCAGTGTAAAAACAACAAAAAGTAAAAACTTGCATCTCTTATAAACTGTAACACGGGAACAGTACAGAGCCACTACGTAGAAATCAACATAATGACATGTACAGTATCTCCCATATCAATATTAACATTGAACATAAATTGCTTAAATATCATACTTAAAAGATACAGGTTGATAGAATGGATAAAAAAGCACAATCTGAATATATGCTGTTTTCTATAAACCCATTCAACTTATTAAGATCCTCATAGACTTAAGGTAAAGGGATGGAAAAAAATATTCTATGCAATGGGTGGTGCCTGTGGCTCAAAGGGGTAGGACACTGGCCCCATATACTGGAGGTGGCAGGTTCAAACCCAGCCCCAGCCAAAAACTGAAAAAAAAAAAAATATATATATATATATATGTATGTATATTCTATGCAAATTGAAAGCAAAAGCAAGCAGGAATAGATATTCTTAGATAAAATAAAATAAATCAACATCAGTAAAAAACAAAAAACAGACAAAGATGGTCATTACAAAATAATAAAGAGATAGATTCAGCACAAAATATAACAGTCCTACGCAGATGTGCAACTAACACAGGAGCTCTGAGATTCATAAAACAAATACTACTAGACTTAAGGAAGGAAAGAAAGAGCATGATAACAGCCAGGGATTTAAACATGCTACTGAGAGAATTAGACAGATCATCTAGGCAAAAAATCAACAAAGCACACTGGATTAAAACAGACTTGAAAAAACTGGAACTAACGAACCTCTACAGGACGTTGTACCCCCTCAAGCTGCAGAATATAAATTCTCATCAGCACATGGAACAATTTCCAAAATAAATCATATGTCAGGCCATAACACAATTTCATAACTTAAAAAAAACAGACAACATTTCATATTCCCTTTTAGACCATAGTGGAATAAAACTGGAAATGAATTCTAAGAGGAACTCCCAAAACTACACAAACACATTTAAGCTAAACAACCTGCTATCGAACAATCCTTGTGTTAATGACAAAATCAAATTATAATTCACTTCCAGTGTGCTTTGTTGAGCTCAATCATAAATGGAAAGGAGACATTACAGCTGACACTAAGAAACACAAAATATCATCAGAGGCTACTATGAAAACGTCTATGTTCACAAATCAGAAAATCTAAAGGAAATACTTAAGTTTTTGGAAACACAAAACCAGAAAGAATCAGAAAGAAATAGAATTCCTTAACAGGACAATAATGAGTAATAAGTTTGAAATAGTTAAAATATCCCAATAAAAAGTAAAGCCTCAGACCATATGGATTCACAGCTGAGTTCTACTACTCCTACAAAGAACTAACACCTGCCCTACAGGAACTGTTCCACAACATTGAGAAGGAGACAATCCTTCCCATCTCACTGTATGAAGCCAATCAGTCTGATATGAAAGTCAGAAAAAGACAACAGTAATAACAAAATAAATTAGAGACCAACATTCCTCATGAACCCTTAACACAATACTAGCAAAGTGAATGCAATAGCACATCAAAAAAAACAAAAAAACAATTTACCATGATCTGATGGGTTTTATCCCAGGGATGTGAGAATGGTTCAATATATGCATGTCAATAGATGAAATTCACCACATAAAGGGTCACTTTAATAGATACAGGAAAAGCATTTGATAATATCCTACACCCCTTTTAATAAAGACCCTCAACACATTAGGCATAGAAGGAATATACTTTGAGATTATAAAAGCTGTATTGGTGACAGAAATACAGCCAGGATAATACTACATGAGAAAAAGAAGAAAGCACCCTCTGCCCCAGTTACTGGACCAAGACAAAGGTGCCCCCTCACCATTTCTGTTCACTATGGTACTGGAAGACCATTCTGACACTGGGTTAGTGTTAGACCCATGTTCCAGCTTATAGGAACATGAAGTCCAGGTTAGGACAAAAAAATTCATAAAACTCATCAGGTAGAAGTTTTATCACTTCCTTTTCATGTCCTTTTTGTAATAATGTAATTACAAGGTCATGTCCAGCCACAAAGGAGATCTGGGAAAGTAGTGTCTCACTGAGCATTCATGTACAGAGGCAAAAATGGGAGAGCAGATTTTAGGGACAACCTGAAATGTTTCACAATTTCTCGGTATTTTACTCTAGACTTCTCTTCAATTAGCTAAAAACTTGAGTCTTGTCTTATTAAACATCAGGAAAAATTAGGAAGCTTTAGACACAACTGTCTTACTATTAACCTAAACAAAAGGTTACCCCATTTTTGCCATATTCAATTCTTTTTTAATTTATTTCAAAATATTAAGGAGACACAAACGTTCTTTCTCACATGTTTACTTCATATAATGCTTAAATCGGAACTTTTAGTGTGCCCATCACACAGTTGTTGTTCATCATACCCAACAGATAAGCTTTTATCTCCCACCCTCTGCCCTCCCCTCTTCTTGGTTTCCAATGACCTTTGCATCTCTTTTTGCCCAGGTTTGCTTATCTCACAATTATTAGGGAGAATATGTGCTGTTTGTTTTTCTACTCATGAGATACTTCACTTAGGATAATGCTGTCCAGTTGCATCCAAGTTGCTGCAGAAGACATTATTGCATTCTTTTATATGGCTCATTGTTACTTCATGGCATATGTACATATTTCTTTATGTACTCATCAGTTGATGAGTATGTAGGTTGACTCCCCATCTTTGCAAGTGTGAACTGTGCTGCAGTAAACATACAAGTGCAGGTGTCTACTTGATGGAATGACTTCTATAGGATTGCTACATTTATTTCTTAGAGGAATCTCTATACTCTTTTCCATAGCAGTTTCTAAGGTCTGGGTTTGTGGAATGTTTAAAAAACACCTTTGTGAATAGAAAGTAAATGCAGAAATATTTCAACAGAGTTATTTTCTGTCCTGTGTATTCTGTTTCTTACAAGTTTAAGAGTCTGAGGAAAGCATAAAGATCTTTACTGAGATGGTTGTGACATTTTTTTGTGATTGACTTTGGTAAGTTTCTGTATATTTTAGTTTTTGTTCAAATGAAAGTTTCAGTAATTCTTATTCACAGCTACCTGACAATAATTTATCAGACAACAAGTGAAAACACATTCAGAGGCCCTCAGGGTTTTGGCATCCCCAGAACTCTATATAACTAGACACAGAGGCATTTGGCTATCCTAACTGCCACCAACCAAATGCTTACTTCACTACAATTGGAAACAAATTTGGAATTTCACATGCCAATATGAAAACAGAATATTCTGATGAAACAAATGTTTTCCACTGAAACAAATGCTTGGATTACTCACATTTACCTAAACCTAATATTTTCTTATAAAAGTCAACATGCTTCCAAATTTTCCATACTCTGCATTATTTTTAACTAATCAAAACTTCATCTGAAACAATACTTGATGCTCTCCCACACTTTTATTCTGCTTCCTTCTGAAAAAAAAAAAAAAAAACTAATACTGCCCACGAAATGGTGCACTTTGTCCTGGAGTTCATCCATATCAGAAGAATAGATTCTTTTTTTTTTTTTTTTTTTTTTTTTGAGACAGAGCCTCAAGCTGTCCCCCTGGGTAGAGTGCTGTGGCATCACAGCTCACAGGAACCTCCAACTCCTGGGCTCAAGCGAGTCTCCTGCCTCCGCCTCCCAAGTAGC
>CAUYTI010125401.1:0-21013 GCA_963575145.1 Galago senegalensis
TGGCAACCTGTAGAAAACTGAAACTGGACCCACACCTTTCACCATTAACTAAGTTAGACTCTCACTGGATTAAAGATTTAAACTTAAGACGTGAAACCATAAAAATACTAGAAGAAAGTGTAGGGAAAACACTTGAAGAAATCAGCCTGGGCGAACATTTTATGAAGAGGACACCCCGGGCAATTGTCACTTCAGTTTTAAAAGTTCCAGGCTGCCAGCAGCATGTCCCTGGGCTCAGAATTCTTCTGAATCCACTTCTCTCCTGTTTCTGATTTCCTTTGCTCATCCTCTGCAATAATTTTCTTAATTCAATTCCTAGCCTAGGTATAACTAATACTTGAATATTGGTTTTAAGCTTATAAAATCATTACTTATAAAATCAACACAAGCACATCAAGATATGACTCTTCCCTTCAGTATTTCCACATTTCTTATAATTGTGTTTCACCCCCTAGAGGTGTGCCATACATAGGGTGATCAGATTTTAAGATATGTAAGGCAGGATAACATGGCGCAGGGGCGGAGCTTGGTCAGAGCTGGGGCAGGGGATGGGGCAGGGGAGGGCTTGACTACAATGCAAACTTTGATAAGCAGTTCTCGATAATCACTTCTCAGCAATTATTTATTACAGTCTAACATTATAAAATTAACAAAAATAATATAAAACACATATTCTGGTGAAATAGCCATATGGCCGCCGAAAACCGTATATTCCCTTCTTGTTCTCCAGCCCATTCGTGCATTCTTATTAAAAATCAGGACTTTTTAAAAACGCTGGCTGACGCAGGACAAATTGTTGAAAAGCAGGACTGTCCTGCCAAAATCTAGACTCTGGTCAGCCTAGCCTACACTACCCCATCTCCCTACTTCCTCCCCTCTCTCTGCTCCCTCATTGCTCTAACACAACCTTTGTATTAGCTCATCTATTGCCTTCATATTAGAATTGAGTACATTTGGATTCTTCCTTCTCCATTCTTACAATCCTTTACTAAGAAGAATGTGTTTCACCTCCATCCAGGTTAATACAAATGAATTAAAGTCCCATTTGTTTATTTGTTCATTTATTTTTCCATTTGTTTATTTTTGTTGTTATTGCAATTGACATGGAAGTCTTCTTTATAAAATATTTTCCCAGTCTGATATCTTCAAGTGTTTTTCTCACATTTTCTTCAAAAATTTTTATTATTTGATGCCTTAGATTTAAATCTTTTATCCATATTGAATCAATTTTTGTAAGTGGGGAGAGATGCAGGTCTAGTTTCAGTCTTTTACACCTGATTATCCTATTCTCCCAACGCCATTTATTGAATAGGGATTTTCTTTTTCCCAGTCTATGTTCCTATTTGGTTTATCAAAGATCAGGAGGCTTTAAAATGTAAGTTTCATCTCATGGTTTTCTATTTGGTTCCAAACATCAATGTCTCTATTTTTGTGCCAATGCCATGCTCCTTTAATCACTATGACTTTGTAGTACAGCCTAAAGTCTGGTGGGTTGCTACCCCTAGCTTTTTTTTTATTAATAAGATTTGTCTTGGCTAAACAGGGTCCTTTCTGGCTCTATAAAATGAAGAATTACTTTTTCCAAATCCTGAAAGTATGATGATGGTGTGTGTGTGCACGTGTGTGTGTGTATATATATATATACATAATTTTTTTTTGAGACAGAGTCTTACTATGTCACTCTTGTTAGAGTGCCATGGGGTCACAGTTGTCAGCAACCTCGAATTCTTGGCCTTAAATGATTCTCTTGCTTCAGCCTCCCAAGTAGCTGGGACTATAAGCACCCACCACAACTAGCCCAGTTATTTTTTTTGTTGCAGTTGTCATTGTTGTTTAGTTGGCCCGGGCTGGGTTCGAATACACCAACCTTGGTGACACCCTACCCACTGAGCTATGGGCACTGCCCAATGATGCTGGTATTTTAACGGGGATTGCAATGAATCTGTAGATTGTTTGGGCAATATAGACATTTTGATAACGTTGATTCTTCCTAGCTGTGAGCATGGTGTGTTCTTCCACTTGTTAACATTTTCTGCTGCTTCTTTTCTTAGGGTTTTATAATTTTTTTAGAGGTCTTTCTTTCATAGAGGTCCTCCACCTCTTTTGTTATGTATATTACTAGGTATTTTTTTTTTTGAAGCTACTGTAAAGGGAATTGTGTCCTTGACAGAACTGTGTCATCTTGGATATTATTGGCATATACAATGGCTACTGATCTGTGGACACTGATTTTATATCTTGAGACATTGCTGCACTTTTAAATCACTTTCAGGAGTCTTGTGTTTGAGTCTTAGGAGTTCTCTAAGTATAAGATCACATTGTTGGAAAAGAGGGAAGGTTTGACCATCTCTGACATTCTTAGGAAGCCCTTTATTTCCTTCTTTTGCCTGATTGTACTGGCTAGAGCATCCAGCACTATGTTGAATAGTAGTCGTGATACAGACACTACTGTACCCAATCATTCGATGAAACTTACATTTTAAGGCCTCCTGATCTTTGATAAACCAAATAGGATACAGTCGTGATACTAGACAACCTTGTCTAGTTCCAGTTCTGAAAAACTTTCAGTTTTATTCCATTCAGTATATTAGCTGTGGGTTCCTCATGGCTGTACTACAAGGTCATAGTGATCAAAAGAGCATGGCATTGGCACAAAAATAGAGACATTGATGTTTGGAACCAAATAGAAAACCATGC
The DNA here is from genome assembly GCA_963575145.1 of Galago senegalensis. Classification (NCBI taxonomy): domain Eukaryota; kingdom Metazoa; phylum Chordata; class Mammalia; order Primates; family Galagidae; genus Galago; species Galago senegalensis. The sequence continues at coordinate 2,698 of CAUYTI010125401.1, forward strand.
AATGAAACTTACATTTTAAAGCCTCCTGATCTTTGATAAACCAAATAGGATACAGTTGTGATACTAGACAACCTTGTCTAGTTCCAGTTCTGAAAAACTTTCAGTTTTATTTCATTCAGTATAATATTAGCTGTGGGTTTCTCATGGATGGCTTCAATCAGATTAAGAAATGTGCCACCTATGCCTATATTCTTCAGTGTTCTTGTTAGAAAAGGATGGTGAATTTTATCAAATTCTTTTCCTGCATCTATTGAGAGGATTGTATTATCTTTGTTTTTGCTTCTGTTGATATGATGATTTATGTTTATGGACTTGCGTATGTTAAACCATCCTTGTATCCCTGTGATGAAACCTACTTGATCATGATGAATGATTTTTTAAATGTGTAGCTGTAATGCATTAGCTTGGATTTTATTGAGAATTTTTGCAGCTATACTCATTAGTAAAATTGGTCTGAAATTCTCCTTTTTAGTTAGGTCTTTTCCTGTTTTTGATATCAGGGTGATATTTGCTTCATAAAATGTGTTGGGGGAAGATTCCTTCCTTCTTAATTTTTTGGAATAATTTCTGTAGTATGAGAATAAGCTCTTCTTTGAAGGTTTGGTAGAATTCTAGTGTGAAGCCATATAGACTGAGGCATTTTTTCTTGGGAGATTTCTTATTATTTCTTTGATCTTGGTTCTAGAAATCAGTGTGCTCAAGAGATCTATTTCTTCTTGGTTAAGTCTAGGGAGCGGATATGGTCACAGGTATTGATCCATTTCCTCCACATTTTCAAATTTCTTGGCATAGAGATTCTTGTAGTACTGAGAGATGATCTCTTGTATCTCTGTGCCATCTGTTGTTATTTCCCCTTTATTATTTCTGATTGAGATTACTAGAGATTTTGATTTTTGGAGACAGTCTCAAGCTGTCATCCTGGGTGGTGTGCCATGGAGTCACAGCTCACAGTAACCTCCAACTCTTGGCTTAAGTGATTCTTTTGCCTCAGCCTCCCAAGTAGCTGGGATTATAGGCACTCGCCACAATGCTTGGCCATTTTTTGGTTGGAGTTGTCATTGTTTTTTTGGTGGGCTCATGTTGGATTAGAACCTGCCAGCTCTGGTGTATGTGGCTGGTGCCCTAGCCACTTGAGCCACAGGCTTCAGGCCAATTTTGCTTTCTGTTTCTAGTTAATCTGGCCAAATGTTTACTGGTTTTATTTATTTTTCAAATAACCAACTTTTTTTTTTTTTTTTAAAGACAGCATCTCATTATGTCACCCTCAGTAGAGTGCTGTTGCGTCACAGCTCACAGCAACCTCAAACTCTTGGGCTCAAGAAATTCTCTTGCCTCAGCCTCCCAAGCAGCTGGGACTACAGCCCCAATGCCTGGCTACTTTTTTTGTTTGTTTGTTTGTTCAGCAGTCTGGCTCTGTTTGAACCCACCAGCCTTGCAGCATGTGGCCAGTGCCCTAACCACTGAGCAACAGGTGCCCCCAAACAACCAACTTTTTGTTTCATTAATTTTCTGAGTGATTCCTTTGTTTTCAATTTAATTAATATCTAATTTGATTTTGGTTATTTCTTTTCTTTTTCTGGGTTTGGGATTAGATTGTTCTTCATTTTCCAATTCCATAAGATGATTCATGAGTTTGTTGATGTGGTCTCTTTCTGTTTTTTGAATGAAGGCATCTAATGCAATAAATTTCCCTCTTTAGACTGCTTTTGCTGTATCCCACAGATTTTGGTAACCTGTGTCTTCATTGTTATGTTTGAGGAATTTAACAATTTCTTCTTTTATCTCTTCCTGAACCCAACCATCCTTTAGTATCAGGTTAATTTTTAGACCTTTGTGTAGGGATGAACATTTTTGTTGGAGTTGAGTTCCACTGTTATAGCCTTGTGGTCTGAGAAGATACAAGGTATATTTTCTATTCTTTAAATTTTGCTGAGGTTTGATTTGTATCCTAGCATGTGGTCTGGAGTATGTACCATGGGCTGACAAGAAGAATGTATATTTCTTAGCTTTGGAATGATATGTTTTGTATATATCTATTTATCCCATTTATTGTAGGGTCTTATTTAAGTCATTTGTGTCTTTGGTTAGTGTCTTTTTAGAGGATCTGTCCAGTTCTGTTAAAGGGGTGCTAAAGTCCCTGGCTATTATGGTGTTATGGGATATCGTATTGTTCAGACCCATCAAGATCTGTTTCATAAATCAGGGAGCATTTCAGTGGAGTTGCATAAATATTTAAAATTGAAATATTGTACCAGTATAAAGTATTCATCTTTGTCTTTCTTTAGTTGCTTCAAATCTGCTTATGTCTGAAAATAAGATCACAACCCCTCCTTTCTTCTGATTTCCATTGGCTTGAAATGCTGTTTTTCATCCCTTAACTCTGAGTCTTGATTTGTCCTTCAAGGCTAGGTGTGTCTCCTAGAGATAGCATAAAAATGGCTTATGCTTTTTAATCCAATCAGCCAGTCTGTGCCTTTTCAGTGGTGAACTTGTTCCACTGACATTTATTGACATAATTGATAAGTGTGGTGCAGTTCTATTCATCTTGTTTTCTGAAAGTTTGTTGTGTAGTTTTATTGTCTGCACCATTGTGGAAGCTAAACTTTGACTTTTAGCTTCTGGGTTTTTACTTTGCTGATGGTCCATTTTGATGGTCAGCATTGAGAATAAGTCTAAGTATTTCCTATACAGCTGGTCTTACTGTGGTGAAGTAAAATCCATAAAATATTTGATTTCTCCATCAATTCTGAAGCTTAGTTTAACAGGATACAGAATTCTGCACTGAAAATTGTTTTGTTTAAGAATCTTGAAGGTGTGGCTTGGCACCTGTAGCTCAGTAGCTAGGGTGCCAGCCACATACACCAGAACTGGCGGGTTTGAACCCAGCCTGGGCCTGCTAAACAGCAATGACAACTACAAACAATAAATAGCCAGGTGTTGTGGCAGGTATCTTTATAGTCCTTGCTACTTGGGAGACTGAGGCGAGAGAATCACTTAAGCCCAAGAGTTTGAGGTTGCTGTGAGCTGTGACACCATAGCACTCTACCCAAGATGACAGCTTGAGACTGTCTCAAAAAAAAAAAAAAAGAATCTTGACAGTGGTTGACCATGCTCTTCTGGCTTGGATAGTTTCATTTGAACAATCTGCGGTCATCCTAGTGGTTCTGCCTCTGTTGGGCATTTGGAATTTACTCCTGGCTGCTTGCAGAATTTTTTCTTTCATCTTGACTTTGGATAGGTTCATTACAATGTGTCTTGGAGAAGCTCTGCTTGAGTTGAGATGACCCAGGCTTCGATATCCATCTGAAAGGAGTTATGTTGGGGTCTTTAGTAAAATGTGCTAAGTTTTCATTTATGATAATCTCCGATAGGGCTTCCACTCCTTTGGCAAAATCTTTCCCTTCAGAAATCCCTATTATTCCTAAGTTTGAATGCTTCATAGTCTCATAGTTTTCTATGTGCCTGTTCTGTTTTCTCTCTCTTCTATTCTGCTTCTTTAACTACCTAGGTTAACTTGGAAACTTTATCCTCTAGCTCCAAGCTTCTTTTTTTCTGTATGGTGTAACTTATCTTTGATATTCTCTACTGCATCTTTATGTTTCCTGATTGTCTCCTGTGTTTCCTTAAGCTCCACCATTTCCTTTCTATATTATATATATCTTTTGTCCAACTTTTTGTTCTGTCTTTCCATTTTAGCATCTGTTCCTTTTATTGTCTTTATCATCCTTATTTTAAACTCACTTTCTGTCAACTCCATTAATTCTTTATAGGTAGAGTTTTCTGCAGTATGTGTCTCATGGTCCCTTGGGAAGTTGCTCTATTTTGGTTTTTCATGTTGCTGGAATTTTTCTGTTGGTTCCTCCACATGTATTTTTTCTTCTTGCTCACCTGCTTGTCCTCCTTTTATCCTTCTCACTTCCTACTTTGCTTCAAATTCCCTTGTCTCAGAACTTAGGTCTTAAAGTGGCCTCAGCTTGAGCAAAGCCAAACTCTTCCTTATAGCCCCCCAAACAGGAGTCCTTGCTCTTGATGACAATTTGAATTGTAATTTGTCATTGGGACACCAGGTGGTGGTATTTTTGGGGAGGAGATGGAGAACATAGCCAGGAACCTCTATGGTCCTTATTCCTAACTTACTTTCCTTTGATGATCGCCTCACTGTCTCTTCAGCATTCAGACTCTGCCAGGTTGGGATTTTAATGCTCATAAGAATCCTTCCAGGGCAGGTTTCATGGAACCTCCTGATTCCAGTTTCCATGGGGTACAGGAGTCCCTCAGGCTGTCCTAAGGGTGGAGTTCTGACCCTGGCAGGTGGAATTTAGATGGCTGTGATTTAGGCCCCTGCTAAGAACTTCTCACAACTTTTTGACAATGCAGCCCCCTGGCTGCCAAGCCCTTCTCAGTATGGCTGCCTCATTAATGACCAAATCTATGGCAAATCCACTCTAACTGGTATTCAGATCTGGTTGCTGTGTATTGTTTGAGTCTGTTCACTCTTCCAACATTTCCACTCAACTACAGTTTCCCCGAACAACTGAAAACTCCAAAAAGGCTTCCTCACAGGTTCAGGGCCTGCTTGAGCAAAAGGGAAAACCCATTTCTACCAAAAATAGAAAAATTATCTTGGCACTGTAGTAATTGTCCATAGTTCCAGCTACTCCAGAGGCTGAGGCAGCAGGATCACTTGAACAGGTGAGTTTGAGGTTGCTGTGAGCTAGGTTGATGCCACAGCACTCTAGCCTGAGCAACAGAGTGTCTGAGATGCTGTTTAACAAAAAAAAAAAAAGGAAGGAAAGAGGAGAGCAAAGGAAAGAAAGGAATGAAGAGAAGAGAGAAGAGGAGAGGAGGAAGGAAAGGAGAGAGAAAGAAAGAGACAGGGAGGGAGGGAGGGAAGGAGGAAATAGTTACCGTGCTTTGGATATCTTCCCAAGCCTTACATGACATACATGTTCTAGTACATGGATTGTTCTTCCCATAAACTCTTTCTATTCTTATAAAGCTGAATTATTTATGTTTCTCTAACATGCCACAATCTTTCTTATTTCTATTATTTTGTATAACATGATTACTTTGCCAGTGAGAATACAAAGAACATTACTTTGAAGCAGTTTGGCATTGCAAATTTTATGACCCATTAAATTTAAGATGTACAAATTTTATGACCCAGAAATTCTACTTATAGATAGATACTGTCAGCAAAGGCCACCTCCTGAGTAGGAGAAATGTTCACAGTAGCAAACACAGAAAACTTTCTAAACATACACCATCAGGAAAATGAATAAATTCAATTTTGTATGAACTTGTTATCCTACGCTGTGTTGTTTGCTTTAAATTCACTCTTCATTGTCTTTGTAAATGATTCTAGGCCTTTTAAATATTTTTCCTTTGACCATGGCAAAATGTTAAACCTTGTGACTAGAAGGCAAATGGTGGTTTTCCTTCCTGCTCTCCACATATTCCCTGGGAAGGCTCCTATAATGCATTCACATTTCTGCATCTGGCCCTGAGGCACACAGGCTCCACCAGAGCTCAGGTCCTGCAGTTGCTGCTACTTGTTCCTGCGGTTTATGGTGACCAGCAGAACTCAGCAGCTAAGAGCATCTCCTGATACCACCTTTGGCAGATTTGGAGTGGAGTGCCATTGGCAAGGCATTCCCATACACAGCTTTCAACTGTGGCTACAAGATGAGTTTTGGGGAAGTGCTGGAGGGTAGATTGGCAGCAGTTTCTGCAAGTGACTTCTTAACATTGAAAGAGGCCATGAAGTGGGAGCCCTTCACTGGCTACCCCGTCTTTGCCCTATTGATAAAGATACTCCTTGTCTGTGTGATTCATATATTCTTTAGAATTCTATTTACCTTTTCCTTTTACTACATAATGCTTCTCTACTCCAGTGCTGATACAATTAATCATTCTTTATATTAACTGTCCCTGGACATGTTACTATGTGGTTTCTTTGCCTTGATGAACCCTTGCTGCTAAGTGATTCCTCCATATCTGGAAAATGTGGTGAACTACAGACACAGTGATACACAGGTGAACCATCAAGGGTAAGTGAAAATATCAAGTATCAGAAAAATACACATAGTGTGATTCTATTCATTAAAAGTTCAAAAATTATATAAAGCCAAGACATTTAAGTGATACAGGCATGTGTAGTAAAATTATAAATGTAAACAGAGGAAAGATAAACATAAGCCTCAAGAAAGTGATGATATCTGGCAGAAAAGGTACATCCTCTCAGCAGTTCATGGGGAACCTGAAGCTATTGGAGCTGTTTGTTTCTTAATATGGTTATTGGGCTTACAAATGTTCATTTCTATGATTTTTTCACTGTACACATATGCTTCACAGAGATTTTTACATAAATAAAATATTTCTTAATTTTAAAAATAGTTATTGCTTATGGTATGAAATGACTACATTTATTAGAAATGTGATTAGATCAGAGTTTCCCAATCAGTGTGCTAAGACAGTGATATTTTTAGTCTTGGTTGGCCAGGCAGAGCCAGAGGCCTCTGGTTTGGAGCAGTCTTGTGCATTTTCCCCAGGTTTTCTATGACAATGACATGAATAGATTTGGGAATACTGTTATCCAACTTGATTCCCTGATAAGGCCAGATAAGTATTTTACTATATTAAGCTATTCACCTTACTTCTGATATTTAGATGAACCTTTCAACTTCAGAATAATCCTTTATAATTATAGAATAAAAAGTTAGCCATTGTTCATTTTTGACTCATAGGGAGAATATACACACTCACACATATATAATTTCAACTTTATTTTTAGCTTATCAATATATTCATTTTTAATTTATAAATATACCTGTCATGATTCTTTCTGAGTGATCTACCATACTAATTCAGTATGAATTCTCTGAGAACCCTCTTAGGCTACTTCCCTTAAAGTTCCTGCTGCAGCCTGCACTGTGAATGCTGCAATAGAAATCTGTCTCTTCACTTCTCCCCAGGCCTTGGAAGGGTCCACTTTGCTTTTAATATCAAACAGAGCATCATAAATTCCTGGGAATGATACCCCTGCATACTTGTTGTGGCTGCTTGGAGCATAGATGATATGCCTGTGGGTAAAACAGTTTGCTGTTTTTTAGTTGCCCAAAGGATATACAAGAGAAAAACAAGAGCACTCTACAATTCCTGGATTGCATATTCCTAACTTTCTGATTTGAATAAATCCCCTGGAGCTAAACTTCAAAGTTCAATTATCTTCAAAGAGTAGACTTTAAAATACGCATTAATATTTTGACTGCAAACAGATAGCTTAAAGTGTTTCAGAGGGATGGCAACAATCACAAAAACAACTGGTTAATACTAGAAATCAGGCTTAGTAAATTTTTTTATCCTTAACAACAAACTCTACAAATTTGTTATTAGTATTTCACAAAGAGAAACCTGATGTCTGAGAGATTAAATGATTTGTCTCAAGGCCTATTACGAGTAAATGCTGATTTCTTACTACACAATCCCAGCTCCTAAATTATAGCACCTGTGACCATTAAAATCTTATTTTTGAACAGCAATCTTCTGTGATTTTTTTCTCCTTTTTTAAAAAGTCAAACTATCATTTTAGAATGCTTAGCATAAAGCATGAAGAATTATGATAAGCAATTTTGTAATGTTCTGGATGATTTAGGCAAGACTTTCATTGAAGGGGCTAAGCAGTTCACCTAATACCCCTGGAAGAGAAGCTCTAGGGTTATTAAGCTCAAGGGAAAGCTCAAGGTAAACAGATAAAGAAGTTAGGAGGTACAAGCATGCTGCTGTTGGCAAACCAGTCACCCTGCATGGATGATGCTCTTGCTCTTCTGGCCCCAACGGTTTGATACTCGCCAGACAAAAACATACTGCCTTTTCTGGCTGTTCAAGGATCTAACTCATTCTGCAATAAGATCAACTTGGAAAAGTTGTTGTTTATGATTAATGATTATAATTGTTGGATGGGCATGATGGATTGAGACTATTATACCAGAGCTTTGGGACACTGAGGCAGGAGGATTGTTCGAGCCCAGGAGGTCAAGATCAAACTGGGCAACATAAGGAGACCCTGTCACTACAAAAATTTTTTTAAACTGGCTGGGCACAGTGACACACACCAGTAATCCCAGCTCCTCAGGAGGCTCAGAAGGAGGATCACTTGAGGCCAGGTGTTCAAGGCTGCAGTGAGCTATGATTATGCCACTGCACTCCAGCCTAAGAAACAGAGCAAGACTCCAAGGCTTAAAAAATAAAAATAAACATGCCAAGATTAAGAGGAAGAAAAACCCTAATAGGAAAGTGAGTAGATACAAATTTATTTTATATTATATATTTTATACAATATAGATTTATGTATGTACACAAAGACAAAAATATTTAAAATAGGAGACAAGCTAAAATTATAGATATCAAAAATTAACATTTTATATTTGGCTGATGAGAATGGGAGATTTATACTTTCTTCTGTGGCTTTCTGAATCTTTTAAATATCATAAAATAAACTTTTTTTCTTTTATGATTGGAAATAAAAAGATACTAAAAGAAAAATATGCAAGAACAGTATTGCATTATATAAAGAGACAATAGATTTTTATCATTTACTATATATATTTTAAAATTTTCTATTTGCTTGAAAGAAGTCAACTATGATTTTTTTTCACAGTGCAGAAATAAGAAATGGTGGAGTGACATATTGTTTCTTACCTATAGAAAGGCCTGTCTGGTAACCCTAAAGGATCAATAAATGCTCGTTCCAGAAACATCAGTTGATCATTCATAATTCTCAATAGTATTGGGCTAACAAAGAAAATAAATATAGTTAAAACATATGCACAATTCATCAAACTAAAAATTCAAAACAAAACTAAGCTTACTAATATAGTCACACCTCCCCCACACCAAAATACAAGGTATGCAAATCCTCAATTCCAAGTCCCACAAGTAGGCTTGTAGAATCTGCATGTGGGAAAAATCAGTCTTAGGTATGTAGTGTAGGTGGGTTTTACATCCCGTAAATTCTCTATTTTCTATCCATGTTTGCTTGCCCATAGGGAACCTACCAATACAGAGGACCAGTTATATTTACTGAAAAAAATTAAAAGACTAGTAAATTATAACTATTTATCAAATGAAAACAAATATTATTATTAATAATAATTAACAGTTGATAAACTGTTTATCAACACAACTATTTACCAATTGAAAACTAATATTATTATTATTAGGGATAAACTGTTTATCAACACAAGACTTGTTATTCACTTCATTCTTTCACACATTTGGATGCAGCACAGTTCAAGCCCATGTTGTTCAAGGGTCAATTTTATATTTTAAATTTCTATAATATACAAATTAAGGACAATGACATATATAATTATCAACATTTAAAAAATTCTACAAAATACCTTTTTTTTTTTTTTTTTTTCAGTTTTGGCCGGGGCCAGGCTTGAACCTGCCACCTCTGGTATATGGGACGATTGCCCTACTCTTTGGTATTTTTGGCGCTGCCCAAAATACCATTTTTCTAAGGCTTATGAAATCATGGAAACTGTTGCATGTGCCAATGGAAAAAAATGCCTGGAATAGTAATTAATACATACACCTAGGTATGTTGATGTAAAAAGGACATTTTTTTTTACTTTAGGTATGTTCATAATCTACTCACAGAAGTAAATAACTAGTAAATGAGATAACCTGTTAATGTTTAGTAGTATGCATGGTAAATTGTAACTATTTACCAAATGAAAACAAATATTATTATTAGGGATAAAGTGTTTATCAACACAAGACTTGATATTTACTTCATTCTTTCACACATTTGGATGCCTGCTATATATCAAAACACCACAGCTCTTACATAACTTACATTCCAAAGAATAGTGGCAGAGTTGTTATCATAATAAGAATTATGCAGTCTGACTGAAAATCAACAAACCTGAATTAAGTTCCTTAATTCAATATACTACTTATGTCATAACTTAATTAATTCATGGAGAATAATCACTGCAATAAGGAATACTAAATTTTTTATTCATTCATTTAGTTAGCTGCTATTTATTATAATTTAGTTTTTAAAATTTCATAATATTAGGGAGTAATTTGTTTTTATACAGATTGAGCCAAAGTTACTAAGTGTGCCCTTCACCCAGATAGTGTGCACCGTACCTAATATGTGTGAATTTACCCTTCCCTACTTCCCCCATGCCCCCAGCTTGATTTTCATTGATATTTACCTCCATACATGCACATAAGTTTGATCAATTTGTTTCAATTTAATATTGAGTACATGTGTTTATTTCTCCATTTTTGTGATGGTTCACTTAGAAAAATGGTTTCCAGTTCTATTCAGGTTGTCACAAAAAATCCTGGATTGACACTTTTTTTTTTCTGCAGTTTTTGGCCAGGGCCAGTTTGAACCCGCCAGCTCTAGTATATGGGGCTGGCGCTGTACTCCTCTGAGCCACAGGTGCCGCCCCTGGATTGACATTTTTTTTTTTTTTTTAGTAGAGACAGAGTTTCACTTTATCACCCATGGTAGAGTGCTGTGGCATCACACAGCTCACAGTAATCTCCAATTCCTGGGCTTGGGCAATTCCCTTGCCTCAGCCTCCTGAGTAGCTGGGACTACAGGTGCCTGCCACAACACCCAGCTATTTTTTTGTTGCAGTTTGGCTGCGGCCGGGTTTGAACCTCCCACTCTCGGTATATGGGGCTGGCACCCTGCCCACTGAGCCACAGGAACTGCCCGATTGACATTTTTTTATGTGTGTGACTGGATAGTACTCTATGGTATACTACTCATCAATATAAATGGAGTACTACTCATTTTATACAAAGGACACCTGGATTTGAATATTTATAGCAGCACAATTCACAACTGCAATGATGTGGAAACCCAAGTGCCCACCAACGTATGAATGGAGTAATTTAGTTTTAATAATAAGTGACCATTTAGATATTACTTCCAATATGCCAATTTCTGTTTTGAATGTTTACATAATAGGTTATTTTTAGTCTTCAGAGCTATCTTGGACTTTGGAGGGGATAATAATAGCCCTGTTTCATAGATAAGATAGCTAAGTGTCAGAAATAGGTCTTTGAGAAATAGGATAGCCCTACACAGGACATGTTAGAGTGCAGACAGAAACAGGAAAAATTTCCTCATTTCAGCAACAATGATATCAATTAGTATTTTCTTTAAATTAACTCTGTACATATTATGCAGAACATACTTGCTTTTGTCAAAATCTTGGAGTCTCTTGTTAAACTTAGAAGCAATTTCTGTAAAATTCTTTACTGCAGAAAAAAGTGAATCTGAAATAGAAATTGAGATCATCAAAAGCTTTAAGAATATAATTTCTAATGACATTATTCTATAGTTCAAGAAAAGGAAACAATGTAGAAAGCCATCCTCTTTTGAGTTTTATAGTTCTTATATTTTTGTATAAGATGTGAGGATCCATGAAATGGAAAATACATTTTTATTTTTATTTTTTTATTTTTTATTAAGTCATTTGTACATAGATCATAAATACATTTATGCCATTATGGGATCCAATGTGTTGATTATTTGTACAAATTGGAGTGCTTACATCCTACTAAACAACATAGCCTTCACCTCATTTACCCAATTACAGCATTAAGACATCTGTGTTCTACACCTGATAGATCCAACTTGTACTTGCAATATGCTCCATAGGTGTGGTCCCCCTACTAACACTCCCTCTATTGACCCACCCCTCCTTCCCCTATCTTCCCCTTCCCTCCTTCATCCTAAGCTATAGTTGTGTTTCATTTTTCATATGCAAGTGTGAGTGATTATAAATGGGTTTCACAGCAGTACTGAGTACACTGGATTATTTTTTCCATTCCTGAGATACTTTGCTAAGAAGAATATTTTCCAGCTCTATCCATGTAAACATAAAAGAGGTAAAGTCTCCTTTTAAAAAAAATTCTGCATAGTATGCCATAAAGCCCAAGTGCCCACTGACCCATGAAGGGATTAATAAATTGTAGTATACATATACCATGGAAAATGCATTTTTAAACATGAACAGAATATATCATCATTTGGAATAACTATAAGTAACAAATGACCATAACAAGCTCATTACTTTTTAGAAACGAATAGAAATATGCAGATAATGAGTTTTTAAAGACAAAGGGGACATACCAAATGATACACTGTATGATTTCATTTCTTGGGGATGTTTCATTGAAATATTGTAGATGTTGTCAGCATACTTTCTTAAACTTGCAGCATAATCTCGACAATCAAAAGGGAGCACCATGGAATTTGCTAGTTCAAACACCATCCCTCCTCGGACCTGGGCCACAGTGTGGTGATATTTAAATGTTGGATCATAAAATTTTTCTACCAACTCATATGTTTCATAGACACTGTGATACAGTGGATAACTGCTTAATTTGTTTATTTCCTACAAAAAATAAAATATATCTCTTTTAAAAAGACAGCTTACAATAAAATGCACAATATTTATTACTAATAGTAAGAATTCTTGCTCAATGATAAATGATGTACCTAACACTTCAATAAGCTACTTACTAAAGGGCTAATATTATAATATTTAGCACACTACAGGTTTGTATCAATTAAAATATATGTGTATGTTATACAAAAGATATTATAAACATTTCCTTTGGAGAGGCATTAACAGGCTTGCTTTTAAGAATACAAGAGATGTGAAAATGTGTTAGGAAGCAGGAAAAAAAAAGACAAGATGTACTTGAGTAAAAATAATTTAATAAGATAGAATTGTTAGAGGTAAGTTGCTAAGCATTATGTAATATTATATAGCAGAGTATACTAAATTGTTTGATCACTAAAATTCCATAGATGAATGATTATCTGGCAAGCAGGTAACTGGCACCATGAACCTCTCTACATATTTTTATAATTCCTTCCCTTATCTAACTACTTAACACTTTACATTTACTTGAAATGATGGACTTGAACTCCTGGTCTCAAGTGATCCTCCCTCCTTGGCCTTCAAAGTCTTGGGAATATAGGTGTTGGCCACCACACTGGGTCTAAAATGATAGAATTTTTTTTTTACAAGATTATATAAAAAACACAAATGTAAGGCAGGAAACCATAGCAATTGTAGAAAAAAAATGTAGGAAAAGCTTTCTAGACTTGCGCCAAGGCAAAAAAAATTATAACTAAGATGTGGAAGGCAAATGTAGAAAAACAAAACTAAATAAATTGGACTTAATTAAATTAAAAAAATCTGTACAGCCAAGAAAATAATCAACTGAGAAAACTAAAGCTACGAATAGTAGAAATAAATCAGCAAGTAAATAAATAAAAGCATCCCATTAAAGCATGGGCAAAGGCTGTGAACAGAAGTTTTTCAAAAGATATATGCCAAGAACGGCCAATAAACATTTGAAAAAATGCTCAACCTCACTAATCATCAGGGAAATGTAAATAAAAACCACAATGAGATACACCTTACTTGTCAAAATGGCTGTTACTAAAATGTCAAGAAATAGTAGAAGCTGGCATAGATGCCAGTGAGAAAGGAAGGCTTCTACACTAAGGGTGGAACAACCTCTATGGAAACAGTATGCAGATTCCTCAAAGAACTAAAAGTGGACCCACCATCTGATCTAACAATTCCACTACTGGGTATCTACCCAAAGGAAAAGAAGTAATTTTATTGAAAAGACAACTGCACTCTAACGTTTATTGTAGCACAAGTCACAATAGAAAGACATGGAATCACCCCAAGTGCCCATCAACTCATGAGTGGAGTAAGGAAATGTGTATATTTACCATGGAGTATTACTCAGAATAAGAAGGGAGTAAAAAATAACATCATTTATAACTCGGATGGAACTGGAGACCATTATTCTACATGAAGTATCTCAGAAATAGAAAAAAAGGATACTATGCACTCTAATAACTGGAAACTAATCAACGGGTACACATGGGCACAAAGAAATGTAAAGATCATTGGAAATCAGGAAGGGGTAGGGGGAGAGGATAACAAGGGTAAAAACCTACCTACTGGGTACTATGAACACAATTTTGGTGATGTATACATTGAAAGCTCTGGCTTAAGCATTATAAAAGACATTTATGTAACAAAAATATTTGTGCCCCTTAGCCTTTTCAAATAATAAAAGTAGAATGATACAGGCAAAATAATGTGAAGATGTGATAAATACTTAAGAATTATATGAAGTTATCACAGTATGTGTCCATAGACTGTATTTTCCACTTGCCCTTTAATAATAAATGGACCAAATTTTGGAAAGAAAAGAGTTGAGCTATTCTAAAGGCTCCAGAAGACTTCCTGACAACAAAATTCATCACCTCCAACCTTTTCCAATTCATATAGCCCCTTGTGAGATACACGGCCACCTGACCCAAGTCATGTGGCCCTTCCTTTAAAAGCCCATGATATCCCTTAGTTAGAGGCACAAATTTGAGAGAACTTCTCTTGTTCTCCTGACAAGACATCTGCCATATTAAAGATTCCTTTCTTCCTTGGCAATCCCCATTGCCTCAGTACTCGAGGACTTTTGTGAAAGGAGCAACTGGGCCTGGACCCAATGAGCCTTGTAGTTGTGACAGCAGCTTTTGCTGGAGGAGTGCAGAGTGAGCAGTGAGGACTTTAGTAGTGGACACGAGTCACTTAGAAAAGACACCCTGACACGCAGAAGGAAAGCCAACAGTATAAATAAAAGGCAAAAAGGACAGGTTTTTCAAAGTATGGATTATTGATTTATGTTTTTTAAGGCTCTTCATTTTTGTTATTGATGTGAAAGAACACTTTATATAGGGGTGTTGAAGAGACTGGGATTCTGAAATTAGCCTGCCAAGGTTTAAATCTAGGCTTTACAAAAATTCTGTGTGGTAACTCAACCTTTATTTTCTCGCAAGTAAAATGTAGATAATAGTAATATCCACCTCATCAACACCCTCCTTCTCCCTATATAGCCCTGTGAGGGAAGAAACACCAGTTCCTGGCACCACCACCCCTCCAAAAAAACTGTGCTGTGCTAGCCTGGGGTGCGCAACAAAATTCTTTAAAACCCACTAAGCACACATGCCAAAAGATATTACAGTTACCAGGCACAAGAGATGTGCCTCAGCATAAAGGCCACCTCTGACTGCTTTAGAAAGACTTTAGCTGACCTACAATGCCCTTTAGTTAGTTATAATACTAAAATCTCCAGCTAGTGGAGAATTATATTATTGACAGCATAACATGGATTGTGTGATGGCTCATGATGACCCTACTGGGCATGATGATTGTACCACACATGCATGATTGATTTGTTTCAATGAAGACATGTAATGATACAACACCAAGTACTCTGTGCCACTCACTGGGATGGGATTTAAGGCAACAGCAAGTGGTCTGGAGTTACTCTCTCATGATCTTCTGCTGACACCCAGAGTGAGTGCCAGGAGGATCCCATATTAATCAGGAATTAGCTCCTTTGTAAATAACCTCTAATGAATTCATCTAACTCTCTAATGAATTCATCTAACTTACCAAATTGGACTTGCCTGAGTGATTTTTTGGTCTTTGTGCTCCATCTCAGTTTCGGGGTGGTTTTCCTATACTGTCTCAGTATTTTTCCAAAATAATCTGCCTAACTTCCTCCCCCAATGGGAGAAGATTAAAGATTTTTTTTTATCTGGGAAGAAAAGCCCAGAAGAAAACACCTGCAGATACTTAGTGTTGCTTGTAACTCCTTGGCCATCTTTGTTCTATTTGGAGTTGAGTTCAAAAGTTGCAACAAGTATCAAAATATTTTTTAACAACATAAAACAGAAAAATGAAGAAGCAGCAGCATAAGCTTATTATTTACAAACATGGAGGAAGGTATCAATTTTAAAAACTTGAGAGAGTTTTCATCTGATGAACAAAAATCAGGGATAGGATGAGCATGCAAGTAAGATAAGAAACAATGACATGAAGGCTAAGTTAAGCAGTTTGATGAACATATTTCAAATTGTATATGAAAACACCACACTGTACCTCATGATTGCATTAATGTACACAGCTATGATTTAATAAAAAAAAAAAAGAAACCACTGCTTTTAATTATAGCTTTTATAGAACTACTTGGCATTTTATGAAGTGTACTTACTTTTGAAAAAGGGGAAACTTAAAAAATTATTATCAATAATAATGCAAGAATAGGAATCATGGCTTTTTGGTGTTCAAAGTGTAGTTTGTCATTTGCCCTTTGTTTAATGATTTATTTAATGGTTAGAGAGAAAGAGAGAAAAATCCAAAAATCTGCAGGTCTTGATACTGAGTAATTCTGAATAATGAGGAACTGGGCTAAGGGCAATTTCTACATTTTTAATTTAAATGATTAATTGAATGCAGTGCTACCAAATAAAACATACAATGCTTAAGGGAGTACAAAGAAGTTTAAGTTTGCAGACCCAAAGATTGATGCCAACTGACACTTGAATACAGAGCTCAGGACGCTATATGTGGGAGCTATCCCATGTAGTAGTAGCAGCATCAACCACTGAGACTTCTCCCTTCTGCTCTCCCCCATGTTCCCCTTTCCCCTAAATGCTCGAGTCACTTATTTGGAGTCTTAATTATTGGTTAAAATATATTCATAAGTAATCTTGAAGAATGTTTGATAGACTCACCCAATTTTTAGTATATCGTGCTCTGCCTGATGCAATTCCAAGTCTTTGGAAGAACACTTCAAAATCATTACCAGATCCTAATTTGCTAATCCTTTTAGAGGTGAAACAACAGAATTATTTCAGAGCAATTTCTTCACCAAATTACATTAAAGGGCAATTAAATTTAACTCCATTCTTAGTATTATAAATACAAATTTCAAATGGATAGTCTTAGACATACAGCAAAAAATGAAAAGAATTTAATTCTGATCATAAAAAAGTCTACTTTTATGAGACTATTTGGTATAGGGGTGACTAAATCACATTTTTTGGTTTTTTGGGGGGGGGATTCATTGAGGGTACAAAGAATTAAGTTACACTAATTGCATTTGTTAGATAAAGTCCCTCTTATAATGTGTCCCACCCCCAAGAGATATGCCATACACCATGACCCTGGTTCCCTCCCTCCTTCCCTCTCCCTACTCCTTTATGCCCTTGTATTAGCTCTTCTACTGCCTTCATATTAAATTGAGTACATTGTATTCCTGTTTCTGTACTCTTGTGATGCTTTACTAAGAAGAATGTGTTCCACCTCCTTTCAGGTTAAATCACATTTTTTTTTTTTTTTGAGACAGAGCCTCAAGCTGTACCCCTGGGTAGAGTGCCGTGGCATTACAGCTCACAGCAACCTCCAACTCCTGGGCTCAAGTGAGTCTCTTGCCTCCGCCTCCCAAGTAGCTGGGACCACAGGCACCCACCACAACGCCCGGCTATTTTTTGGTTGCAGCCGTCATTGTTGTTTGGCGGGTCTGGGCTGGGGATTCGAACCCGTCACCTTAGGTGTATGTGGCTGGCGCCTTAGCCGGTTGAGCTATAGGCGCTGAGCCTGTTTGTTTGTTTTTTGTTGATTTGTTTTGATTTGATTTTTTTTGAGACAGAGTCTCACTATGTCACCCTTGGTAGAGTGCCATGGTGTCACAGCTTACAGCAACTTCAAACTCTTTGGGTTAAGTGATTCTCTTGCCTCATCCTCCTGAGTAGTTAGGACTACAGGCACTGGCCACAATGCTCAGGAGGCTGAGGTCAGAGGATTTCTTGAGCCCAAGAGTTTGAAGTTGCTGTGAGCTATAATAATGCTACCACTCTTTCCAGGGTGACAAGATGAGACTGTCTCAAAAAAATATATATCAATACTACCAAAGTTATCTACAGATCCAATGCAATGCCTATCAAAATCCAAATGCCATTTTTTGTAAAAATAGTAAAACCCATCTTAAAATTCACATGGAATCTCAAAGGGACCTTGAACAGCCAAAATAATCTTGAAAGAGAATAACAAAATTGAAGGTCTCATATGTCCTGATTTCAAAACTTATCTAGGCTCGGCGCCTGTGGCTCAAGCGGCTAAGGCGCCAGCCACATACACCTAAGGTGGTGGGTTCGAATCCAGCCCGGACCCGCCAAACAACAATAATGGCTGCAACCAAAAAAAATAACCAGGCGTTGTGGCGGTGCCTGTGGTCCCAGCTACTTGGGAGGCTGAGGCAGGAGACTTGCTTGAGCCCAGGAGTTGGAGGTTGCTGTGAGCAGTGAAGCCATGGCACTCTACCCAGGGGCTCAGCTTGAGGCTCTGTCTCAAAAAAACAAAACAAAACAAAACAAAAAAACTTAACTACAGGCCAGTGC